>JAQJVL010000170.1:770466-962368 GCA_035578905.1 Stictocephala bisonia
CAGCCCCTTCCCCCCACAAATTAAATGTTTGCAAGGGAACCACGAGCCCTTTTCACCAACCACCTATAGTTGAACCTTCCTACAATAGAGACCACACTCTGGCTGACATACCTACAATAGTGACCACACTCCAGCTGACAATCCTCCGTACCTACAATAGAGACCACAGTCCAACTGACAATCCTCCGTACCTACAACAGAGACCACAGTCCAACTGACAATACTCCGTACCTACAACAGAGACCACAGTCCAGCTGACAATCCTCCGTACCTACAATAGAGACCACAGTCCAACTGACAAGCCTCCGTACCTACAATAGTGACCAAAGTCCAGCTGACAATACTCCGTACCTACAATAGTGACCAAAGTCCAGCTGGCAGTACTCCGTACCTACAATAGTGACCAATGTCCAGCTGACAATACTCCGTACCTACAACAGAGACCACAGTCCAGCTGACAATCCTCCGTACCTACAACAGAGACCACAGTCCAACTGACAATCCTCCGTACCTACAATAGTGACCAAAGTCCAGCTGACAATACTCCGTACCTACAATAGTGACCAAAGTCCAGCTGACAATACTCCGTACCTACAACAGAGACCACAGTCCAGCTGACAATCCTCCGTACCTACAACAAAGACCACAGTCCAACTGACAATCCTCCGTACCTACAATAGTGACCAAAGTCCAGCTGACAATACTCCGTACCTACAATAGTGACCAAAGTCCAGTTGACAATACTCCGTACCTACAATAGTGACCAAAGTCCAGCTGACAATACTCCGTACCTACAACAGAGACCACAGTCCAGCTGACAATCCTCCGTACCTACAACAGAGACCACAGTCCAACTGACAATCCTCCGTACCTACAATAGTGACCAAAGTCCAGCTGACAATACTCCGTACCTACAATAGTGACCAAAGTCCAGCTGACAATACTCCGTACCTACAACAGAGACCACAGTCCAGCTGACAATCCTCCGTACCTACAACAAAGACCACAGTCCAACTGACAATCCTCCGTACCTACAATAGTGACCAAAGTCCAGCTGACAATACTCCGTACCTACAACAGAGACCACAGTCCAACTGACAATCCTCCGTACCTACAATAGTGACCAAAGTCCAGCTGACAGTACTCCGTGTCTACAATAGTGACAAATCCTCCATACCTACAATAGAGACTACAGACCAACTGAGAATCCTCCGTACCTACAATAGTGACCACAGCCCAGCTGACAATACTCCGTGTCTACAATAGTGACAAATCCTCCATACCTACAATAGAGACTACAGTCCAACTGACAATCCTCCGTACCTACAATAGAGACCACAGTCCAACTGACAATCCTCCGTACCTACAACAGAGACCACAGTCCAACTGACAATCCTCCGTACCTACAACAGAGACCACAGTCCAACTGACAATCCTCCGTACCTACAATAGTGACCACAGCCCAGCTGACAATACTCCGTGTCTACAATAGTGACAAATCCTCCGTACCTACAATAGAGACCACAGTCCAACTGACAATCCTCCGTACCTACAACAGAGACCACAGTCCAACTGACAATTCTCCGTACCTACAATAGTGACTAAAGTCCAGCTGACAATACTCCGTGTCTACAATAGTGACAAATCCTCCATACCTGCAATAGAGACTACAGACCAACTGAGAATCCTCCGTACCTACAATAGTGACCACAGCCCAGCTGACAAATCTTCCGTAAACAATAGTAACCACAGTCCAGCTGACAATACTCCGTACCTACAATAGTTACCACGGTCCAGCTGAAAATACTCCGTACCTACAATAGTGACCACAGTTCAACTGACAATCCTTCGTACCTACAATAGTGACCACAGTCCAGCTGACAATCCTCCGTACGTACAATAGTTACCACAGTCCAGCTGAAAATACTCTGTACCTACAATAGTGACCACAGTTCAACTGACAATCCTTCGTACCTACAATAGTGACCACAGTCCAGCTGACAATCCTCCGTACCTACAATAGTTACCACAGTCCAGCTGACAATCCTCCGTACCTACAATAGTTACCACAGTCCAGCTGAAAATACTCCGTACCTACAATAGTGACCACAGTTCAACTGACAATCCTTCGTACCTACAATAGTGACCACAGTCCAGCTGACAATCCTCCGTACATACAATAGTTACCACAGTCCAGCTGACAATCCTTCGTGCATACAATAGTTACCACAGTTCATCTGACAATCCTCCGTACATACAATAGTTACCACAGTCCAGCTGACAATCCTTCGTGCATACAATAGTTACCACAGTTCATCTGACAATCCTCCGTACATACAATAGTGACCACAGTCCAGCTTACAATCCTCCGTACATACAGATTTGTTAATAAACATTTTGTGATCAAAACATGTTCCTTATTGAAGTAATATCTAACAATGTTTTTTAACTACTCCTGCAGAATGCATAGCAAACTTTATATTGTACCAACCGACAGCCTTACTTTTCTACGGCGTGGTTCTCTACTCTTGTTTACCCTTCCCTCCAAGTTTAAACAACATCCGCAAACCACCACATCAATATAAAAGCTCAGTCTGCTGTCGTCTCGTGGTTAGACAAAAAAAATTTATAGTCTAGAAACCTCTATTAATCTACATTAGGAGGGTACAAAGTAGCGCAATCTCATCAATCAAAACCAAATAACCAGAGTTTCATATTATATTTATGTTTTTGGTATCAGCTGTTTAAAATAAATGATTAAATGAAACGAATGCCAATGATACTCTTATGTGAGAAATGAAAGTGGAGGGGCAGTTTCTACTTCTTAAGAATGAAATGTTGAGATATCCTTTCTTACTGTGTTTCTATAATATAAAAGCTAACTATTCCGAATTTTATACATCCCAAAATTAACATTATGAAACAAATTATTCGCCCTGTTATAGGTAAGTATCACACCAGTATTCGTGTGAACCCTTAGGATCACCCCTCGGGACGGAGGGTCCTTCCTTATCTATGTGGAGCACATCGGCAGCCCTTAATGACCCCGCTTGCGTGGGCATGACACGATTCACCCCAAGCCTGCTCACAAACGATCATATCCCCCTCCGATTATATTAAACGCACGATTAATGCCCACCCCAGTAACGGACCTCTCTCTTGATTATTCTAGGCCTGCTTTTGATAGTAGACAATAGCTAATTTATGTCCTGAAATATTGCCTACTTCTCTTACAAGTTAAAATAAAAAATTGTATTTATACTAAAAAATTTAAAATACTACATGAATAGCATTTATTGCACACTTAGTAGCAGTATCCATCTTTCCAGGCTTAAATGAATAACATTTGCTATTTGTAGTAGCCTGAAGTGAACGAAGTGGCTATTCTCATATGTGATTAACCATTACTTTACAGATATTAGCCTTTAATTTGACCAAAGTAGTCCCTAACCCTGATAACATCACCACTGTACGTGTATGGGTGGGAGGGTGTGTCATCACCACTGTACGTGTACGGGTGGGTGGGTGGGTCATCACCACTGTACGTGTATGGGTGGGCGGGTGGGACATCACCACTGTACGTCCAATCCATATAAATTATGAAGAAAGTTTGGAAAAAAAAAGATTTTTACGCTATTTATTTTTTAAGGAATTTAATATTTATACATTTTTAGTTCCATATGATGAGTTATTGCGTCTGTTTGGGTTTGAGAGTCTCAGACTGAGGAGAAGAGTACTAGAACTCATGTTCTTGTATAAATTGGTCCGGGGAAAAATAGATGACGCAGCAAGTCTGGGTGCTGTTTGTTTCAGAGTACATTTATATTTATGTTGTAGATAGATAATAAATAGAGTATTTATTTATGTTGTTGCGAAAATTATAAAATATCTGCATGTTATTATTAGATATTATTAGTTATTAATGCTTTTTTGTAATTGGCTGTAAAGCTGTAATGAAGCATTGTAAAAATAAATAAATAACAGAGGTTCGTTTTATTTTATACACCACTTTCCAATGTGATAGATTTTCTCTGATCCTGCTGCAGTCAAAGGTTTCTGTTATTCTGATGTTGGTGACTTAGTTTAAAATTAAAATTATCTTCATTAGTAAGTGATTGTTGTGTTTATCAATGCTTAGTACATATTACAAATGTGTTGATTTTCTACACCGCAAATATACCTACTGAACAATATAATTAGTCAGAGCATAACGGCCAAGTGACAGCTGAACATAGGTGAGGAGTGAAGAGGGGGCTCTTTTATAAAAACGTTAGCCTACTCAAACAGTTGTCTTAAACAAGTATTAAAAAATATCTATTACTAGGGGATACCCCTGCACGCTTCGCGTGCCAACCCCGACGCTTGCTGCGCTCGATACACCTTGACCTTCGGCTTCGGCATATAACTATTCAATACAAAAAATAGTAGATTAACTATATAACGTAAAATCACAATATTAAATTTAGTTACAGTATCTCACTCACACTAATTGCTTTGCCACCTATTTAGTCTATTTCATGCATGTTCATTTCATTTATTGTTGTTTAACAGCTGAAGATTAAACTCATAATGAAATATTCAAAATACATCAATAGTATAATGTCAAACATTCAAAATAGACATGTTTATTTATTTACAAACCAGCTGTTATTGATTTACTAAAATCAATGTTATTCTTATGTAGCAATATTTTAAGGGTGGTTTCTGCCCCTTAGGAGTACTTTATCAAGATACTTTAGTTATCCTATTGAATGCCTAATGGGAAGTTGGAGAATTAGTGATTAGTGAGTGAGTCAGTCAGTGAGGGCTTTGCCTTTTATAGGTATAGATAGATAACTATTAGCTGTTGTTTATTATTGTAATATTTGTTATGAATAAGGTTATTAGCAACACTACCACGCGCACAGACTTATTGTTCAATCAGTACCTCTAGGAAACAGCTGACCAAATCAGATTTATCATAATGTCTGATCATTTGTCGAACTTTGGGGGTTTTCTAAAGATAATTTCGAGAAGCTTAGAGTTAGTTTTTGGTCCGCCAACACATGGAATGCTATCAATTAATAAATACAAAAGTAGAAGGGGCCTCACTTGAGGCCAGCTCTCTGATTGGTCAATTTTTTCATGACGTCATTCAAGATGGCGAAGCCTACGTTTCCCTGCAAATTTCCTAACCTCAATATTGTTTTCTTATATAGACTGTTGTACTCGAAATTATCGAAAAGTTAATCTATTGGCCTTGTTATCAATAACTATGCAAAACTAATGCCATTTTTTAATTCATCTTGAAATTCTACATAATAATGTGCATTATAAGACGCATTAACATTTTTTTTTTTTTTGTAAATTTTTGCATACTATATATAGCCTTGCTATTTTCTTCGACAAAAATATTTGCCATATCCGATATAGTTGAAACTTTGTACAAATGTCGATACGTCAAAAACTAAGTGCGGAACTACCTCTTTTGCCAAATTGAGCAATTAAAAAAATATTTTTAGGTAGAATTCTGAATTTAATTTTAAATTATCTTAAAAGTTAATCTATTGGCCTTGTTATCATTTACTCAGCAAAACTAATGCCATTTTCGAATTCAGCATGAAATTCTACATAATAATGTGCATTATAAGTAGCATTTAACAAAAAATTGTTTTTGTCATTTTTGCATACAGTCTTGTTATTTTTTTCGACAAACATATTTTCCATCTCCGATATGGTTGAAACGTTGTACAGATGTCGATACGTCAAAAACTAAGTGCGGAACCACTTATTTTGCTAAATTGGACAATTAAAGATATTTATATAGGTAGAATTCTGAATTATAAATTATCGAAAAGTTAATCTATTGGCCTTGTTATCAATAACTATGCAAAACTAATGCCATTATTTAATTCAGCTTGAAATTTTACATAATAATGTGCATTATAAGTCACATTTCAGAAAAAATTGTTTTTGTCAATTTTTGAATACTAATACCATAGTGCGTGTATGGGTGGGCGGGTCGGTCAATACCACAGTGCTTGTATGGGTGAGCGGTGGGTCAATATTACAGTGCGTGTATGGGTGAGCGGTGGGTCAATACCACAGTGCGTATATGGGTGGGCGGGTGTGTCAATACCACAGTGCGTGTATGGGTGGGCGGGTGAGTCAATATCACAGTGAGTGAATGGGTGAGCGGTGGGTCAATATCACAGTGAGTGTATGGGCGGGGTGGGTCAATACCACAGTGAGTGTATGGGTGGGCGGGTGTGTCAATACCACAGTGCGTGTATGGGTTGGCGGGTGGGTCAATACCACAGTGCGTATATGGGTGGGCGGGTGTGTCAATACCACAGTGCGTATATGGGTGGGCGGGTGTGTCAATATCACAGTGAGTGTATGGGTGGGCGGGTGTGTCAATATCACAGTGAGCGTATGGGTGAGCGGTGGGTCAATATCACAGTGCGTGTATGGGTGAGCGGTGGGTCAATATCACAGTGCGTGTATGGGTGAGCGGTGGGTCAATACCACAGTGCATATATGGGTGGGCGGGTGTGTCAATACCACAGTGCGTGTATGGGTGGCCGGGTAGGTCAATACCACAGTGCGTGTATGGGTGGGTGGGTGTGTCAATACCACAGTGCGTGTATGGGTGGCCAGGTGGGTCAATACCACAGTGCGTGTATGGGTGGCCGGGTGGGTCAATACCACAGTGCGTGTATGGGTGGCCGGGTAGGTCAATACCACAGTGCGTGTATGGGTGGCCGGGTGGGTCAATACCACAGTGCGTGTATGGGTGGCCGGGTGGGTCAATACCACAGTGCGTGTATGGGTGGGTGGGTGTGTCAATACCACAGTGCGTGTATGGGTGGCCGGGTAGGTCAATACCACAGTGCATATATGGGTGGCCGGGTGGGTCAATACCACAGTGCGTGTATGGGTGGCCGGGTGGGTCAATACCACAGTGCGTGTATGGGTGGGTGGGTGTGTCAATACCACAGTGCGTGTATGGGTGGCCGGGTAGGTCAATACCACAGTGCATATATGGGTGGGCGGGTGTGTCAATACCACAGTGCGTGTATGGGTGGCCGGGTAGGTCAATACCACAGTGCGTGTATGGGTGGCCGGGTGGGTCAATACCACAGTGCGTATATGGGTGGGCGGGTGTGTCAATACCACAGTGCGTGTATGGGTGGCCAGGTGGGTCAATACCACAGTGCGTGTATGGGTGGGCGGATGGGTCAATACCACAGTGGTGGGTTTTTTGTCAATAACACTGTACGTACTTTAAAGTAGTCTGTTACGTACAGTTATACCCTTGTTGGACCCAACAAAGTAGAAGATATTAAATGTATATCTCACACAAAGTCTTGTGTGAGATATACATTTAATCAACATGTGAGATATACATTTAAACATGTCACATGATGTTTAATGACATGTTTATTTACCTTTGATACATGTCCTTAAACTAGTCTTGCTATTTTTTCAGCAACAATATTTTCCATCTCTGAAATAATTGAAGCGTTGTACAAATGTCGATATGGCAAAACTAAGTGGGGAACCAACTCTGTTGCCAAATTGGGCAATTTGAAAAATATTTATAGGTAGAATTCTGAATTCTAAATTATCGAAAAGTTGATCTATTGGCCTTGTAATCAATTATTCAGCAAAACTAATGCCATTTTCGAATTAAGCGTGAAATTCTACATAGTAATGTGGATAATAAGTTGCATTTCGGAAAAAAATTTTTTGTTTCATTTTGCCTACTATATAATATAGCCTTGTTATTTTTTTCGTAAAAAATATTTTCCATGTCTAAAATGGTTGAAGCGTTGTACAAATGTCGATACGGCAAAAGTAAGTGCGTAACCAACTCTGTTGCAAAATTGGGTAGTTTGAAATATATTTATAGGTAGAATTTTGATTTCTAAACTATGGAACAGTTAATCTTTTGGCTTTGTTATCAAATAATTATGCAAAAATAATACCATTTTCGAATTAGGCGTGAAATTCTACATAATTATATGCATTATAAATCGCATTTCAGAAAAAAAAATTTTTGCCAAGTTTTGCATATTATAGGCTATAATAGCCTTGCTATTTTCTCGTCAAAACTATTTTCCATCTCCGATATGGTTGAAACTTAGTACACATGTCGATAAGTCAAAAAAAGTGCGGAACTAACGCTGTTGCCAAATTGGGAAATTAAAAAAAATTATAGGCAGAAATAGGAATTATAAATGTAAAGTTTATCCATTGGCCTTGTTATAAATAATTTTGCAAAACTAATGCCATGTTCTAATTCAGCCTGAAATTCTACATAATAATATGCATTATAAGTTGCATTTCAGAAAATTTTTCTTGTCATCTCAAAATTGTTAACTTTTCTGTTCAAAAAAATTAAGTTGAAAAATGTTTAAATATTTTGAACATTTCGAGAAAAGTGAAAATTTAGATAATTTTGAGAAAAGTTGAACATTTTGAGAAGAGTTGAAACATTTGAGAAAAGTTGACAATTTTTTGATAATAATTGAACATTTATTTTTGAAAATTTTGAAAATATTTGAAAATTAAAATTTTTTTGAATATTTTTACACATTTAGAATATTGTTAAAAATTTCGAAAATTTTGTGAAAATGTTGAAAAATGTTGAACATTTTGAAAAATGTTGAACATTTTGAGAAAATTTGAACATTTTAAAGATATTAAGAAAAGTTGAAAATTTTTAAAATTTTGAGAAAAATTGGAAATTTTGAGTTTTTCAAAATGTTCACACACTCAAATTGTCAACTTTTCTCAAAATGTTTAACTCGTCTCAACATTTTCAACTATTCTGAACTTAAACTTTTGTCAAAATTTAACATTTCTAAACATTTTCAGCTTTTCTCAAAATCTTCAAAATCTGTCAACATCTTAAATGTTTTTAAAAGTGTTCAATTTTTCTCAAAATTTTAACATCTCTAAATTTTCAACATTTTTCAAAATTTTCAACTTTTCTCCAAACTTACAACGTTTCTAAACAATTTCAAAATCATAAAAATTTTTTCAAAATCTATAATTTTTCTGTTTTAAACTTTTTCAAAATTTTCAGCTTTTCTCAAAATAATCAAAATTTTTCAATTCTTGTTGAGGACATTTCAACTCAGTTTTTTTTGCTCAACATTTTCAACTTTGCTCAACATTTTCAACTTTGCTCAACATTTTCAACTTTTCTAAAAATGTTCACTTTATCTCAACATTTTCCAATTTTTTACCTTTTTTCAAAATTTTCAACGTTTCTAATAAAATTCAAAATCATTCAACATTTTTCAAAATTTATAACTTTTCTAAAATTTTTCAACTTTTCTAAACATTTTTAACTTTTATCAAAATAATTAAAATTTTCAACTCTTGTTAAGAAAATTTTAACTTAGTTTGTAAATTTTGAGATGTTTTTTCAACTTTTCCCAAATACTTTTCTCAAACTTTCAACTTTAAAATTTTTTAAACTTTCAACTTTTCTAAAATCTCACCTTATCTCAAATTTTCTAGAAATATAAAATTCAAAATGTTTCTAAATTTAAAACTTCTAATATTTTTTTCTAATAATTTTTAACAAAATTTTCAACTGTTATCAAAACATCAAACTTGTATCAAAAATTTTCAACTCTCGTAGAGAAAATGTCAACTCGTTTGTAAATTTTGAGATAAATTAAAAATGTTGAGAAAGGTTGAACATTTAAAAATACTTTTAAAATTTCTTATAATTCAAACTTTTCTCAAAATTTAAAAAATCTGAATTTTATCTCATAATTTTCATTTTTTTCAACATTTAAAAAAAATCAACTCATTTTCAACATTTTTCAAAATTTCAAATTTTTTTCTAAATTAAAAAATTTTCAAAATATTCACTATCTATCAGTTTTTATTTTTCAAACTATTTTCAACTTTTTAAAACATTTTCACTTTATCTAAATATTTTCCAAAACTGTTATCTGTCTAAAAATTTTCTACGTTTCTAAAAAATTTCAAAATCATTCTAAATTTTTCAAAATTTATAACTTTTATAAAATGTATTAGCTTTTCTCAAATTTTCAACTGCTCAAAATTTTCAACTTTCTCAAAATTTTAAACGTTTCTAAACCATTTTAAAATCATTCAAAAATTTTCAAAATTTATAACGTCTAAAATTTTTTAACTTTTCTAGACAATATTAACATTTCTCAAAAAAATCAAAATTCTTCAACTCTTTTTGAGAAAATTTTAACTGTTTGTAAATTTTGAGATGTTTAAAATTTTTAGAAAGATTAAAAATTTCGAAAAACATTCAAATTTTTTCAAATTTTCAACTTTTCCATAATTTTTAAAAATTTTCAACTTTTCTTACAATCTTTAACATTTTTAATATTTTAAAAATTTCCAACTTTTTTGAAAATATACGTTTCTCAAAATTTAAAATTTGTTTCAAAATTCATACAATTTTCAACTCTTTTCAAATTTTCAACTTTTACATTTTTTTTAATTGTCAACATTTTTTAAACTCAACTTTTCTGAAATCTTTCACCTTATCTCAAAATTTTCTAGAAATATAAAATTCAACATCATTCAAAATGTTTCTAAATTTAAAACTTTTCTAATATTTTTAAATTTTTCTCAAAATTTTCAACTTTAATAAAAAAAACATCAAACTTTTATCAAAATTTGTCAACTCTTGTAGAGAAAATGTCAACTCGGTTTGTAAATTTTGAGATTAGTTAAAATGATTTTTATATAATGAAGGTATCTGAAAACTAAACATTTTTAAGAGAAGCAATATTCTATTATGTTGAATGGTTTTGCACTATTAAAATTAAATTTTACTTATATATATTGATTATACAGCTCGTTAAAACAGTATAATATACTCTAAAATTTCCTTAGAATAAGTATACTTGTCAAATAAAAAAATTATAGTTTATTATTTATGTTTCATAGAGAAACGTCATGTACCACGGTTACAATAATAGGCCATCCATTATTTTCATTTCCCAGACTTTACATAAAACTTTTAAATATCAATTATAAAATCTATCGTAAACATTGAAAATCTAAGAGAGGTTATCGACTTCAAATCAAATCAAATTATTTATTACCTTAAAAAATACATGTAATTAAATACATAACGTACAAGGGCATAAGTCATACTTATAATTAAAACATTCTGATACACTGTAGAAGGCCTCCTTTTGTAATGCTTTTTTAGTGCTGTCTTTTAGTGGGGCTGGGAGAGAGTTGAACTACCAGATGCCACTCATAAATAAATAAAGAAGTATGGTGTTTTGGTATTTTAAATTTGTTTTTCTGCGAAAATTTAAGTTATGTAGCGGATGTTGTCCATTATTGAAGAGAGCGCGTTTTTTATAACAAATGTTAAAGTTTCTAAAATATAAATTGAGGGAAGTGTTAAAATTATGTATTTTTTAAACCAGTTTTTGTAAGAGTCTATGTTTTTTAATTTAAATATAATCCTAACAGCTCTCTTTTGCAGTCTAAAAGACTGCATGGTTCTCTCAGTCTCAGAGCCCCATATAGGAATCCCATAAGTTAGATGCGGATAAACAATCCCGTAGTAAACTGTTAAAAGGTGCTGACTTTCAAGTTGGTATGATAGAACTCATAAAACGAAAATACCTGAGCTAATCATCCTACACACCTTATCTAAGTGACTATCAAACCGAAGATTGATTTCAATAACCAAGCCAAGATATTTAACAGTATCCACAGATCCAACAATAGTTGAATCCTCCAACAAGCAACATAGACAGGGCTTTCTTTTTAATAATAGAAAAATAAACTAAGCTTGTTTTCTCCACATAGACTGCGAGTCTGTTTGAACCAAACCACTGTAACAAGCTGTTCACCTCTGCCAAGAGGTTTTGCTCGAACAATTGGCTACTAGGCTCCATACATATTACAGCAGTGTCATCGACAAAAAGGCTTAGGTATGCCTTTGGTACACCAGAATTTATGTCATTGATGAACATAAAAAAGCAGAGGTCCAATAACAGACCCTTGAGGAACTCCAGTTCTAATTTGAGTTACGTTTGAGAAACAGTGCTGGAGAATATTCAAACTGTCGACATAAAGAATTTTTAACCGCTGGTACCATTCTGATAAGTAGGATTTTATCCAATCTAATGGTACTCCTCTTATCCCAAAAAGCTGCAATTTTTTTAGAAGAATTGAATGATCTACAAGATCAAAAGCTTTGCTGAGGTTGACAAAGACCCCAGCTGCACTTTGACCCTTGTCTAATGCTGAAACAATTTTATTTATAAAATGAAACATTGCATAAGTTGTAGAATGGCTCGTGAGGAAACCAAATTGACCTCTTTATATAACATTGTAGGAAGATAGAAAGTGCATTAGTCTATCATAAAATAATCTCTCCATAACCTTAGAGAAAGTGTTAATTAGCCTAAAATTGTCCATATTTTCAATTGAACCTTTCTTGTGGAGTGGAATAACTATAGGGGATTTTAAAGCGTCAGGAAAACAGCCAGCTTGAAATGAATGATTGATAATGAACGACAGTGGGTCTATAAGATATTTGTAACATGATTTTAGGAGTTTTGACGAAATTCCATCCTCACCGGCTGAATTTTCGACCTAAGTGACATTATTATTTTAGTGATTTTTTCTGCAGTAACTGGTGTTAAAAAAACAAATGTGAAAGAGCAGAATGATTTAAGTTTGAATGTAAGGTAGTTGCAGAATTCACAACTATTTGATTTGAAACACTAGTGAAAAAGTCATTTAACATGTTAGATAAAGAAATTTGATCTTTTATTAGCAGATTATTTTCACCTCATATCTGACATTGTTTAAAATATTGCATTTTATTTGATGATCTGTTGTCATTTACTATATTCAAAATTTCCTTAGATGTATTACTTGAATTCTGTATATGGCTGGAAAATATTGATGATTTCACTTTTTTAATATTGGTTTTATAAAATGTTTTACACTATTATTTCTTTTTTACACTATTATTTCTACTGACAGGCTATAACTACTGTTGGAAAATAGCTCATATGGTTCAACCCCGAGCCCAGGGGCGCCATTTGGGAGGCTGCCAGTCCTGCCCCTTGAGACTCCTCAACCAAACTGCCCCCACGTCCTGCAGAGCCAGACGGATCACCCCCGCAGCTGCCCGGTCTCCCAGGGACGACTACAACAAATAAAATGCATCCTAACGATATGTCTCAGCGCTGGACTCCAACAAGAAAACCAATTTCCAAAGTAGCGCCGACTTTGGTAAATGTGCGCTAACTAGACGCCGACAAATATGAATGATTACGTGAGTGTAGGATGAGTGTGGATGACCTGTGTAGTCTGGCTGCTAACTGAGTCTGACCTAAGTTCAGAAATGGCCATTTATTACCCAATAGCTAAGGCAACTAAGAGGCCTACATCGTGGAATCCGAATTACATAGTATTGGTCTGATTTTCAGCTAATTGACAAGCCTGCTACTCAGTTCTCATTCCTACACAACATCCGGATCGTGACTAACATCCTATACGGACACTCCAGACTTCTCTATTTTATAGTAGTGTCCTCGTCGATGGTAACCGTAAAGCGTTATTGCATGAAAAACAAGAACAACTGGTAGTACAGTGCGTTCACTAGAGAATCACGTTGTTACCAATTTTATTGAACAAACTATTCCTATTTAACACTAATTCACGAACGCAGTTAGGCACTGGAGACTTGAGTGATGACTCCAAAAAGGGGCATTATCTTATAAGTACTAATTATAAACATTTTCACATTTTACAGATTAAGATTTATACAATTGTTTTGGTGAATATTTTTTATGAATTTCGACTAATTTGCGATCTTTTTGATGACCGACACCACATTAACATGATAATAATTAAATAAGGGAGTACTTTAAACGAAGCTAGGTATTAGGCAGTTGTTTAGGGGTGTTTTCGTACAACTAGAGCAGGTAACTGCCTAGCCTCTACTCCTGGAGACTGCCCTGCATTGTCGGCTCAAGTTCAAGCTGACACAGGCGAGGAAAGTCATGGATACGAGACAAGGGTGAGGTTGCTATTTTGTACTGGATCAACCTTTTTAAATGCCGATTGTGGTATTCACCTGTGCTAGACAACCACTTTAAAATGATGTACATCTTGACCTATGCTGTATTTAACGTTTTGTCGAACTCCTTGTGGACCATCATCAATTGTAAGTGAATAGTTACCAACTACCCTAAACACTATTTATTAAGGCCAGTAGGCATTTACAAAGTTTAACTTGTGCTAAGAAAAGAATACTAAACCGTCCAAAACAGGACTTACATAGTCCTTTCAGCGTCATTTTTTTCAAAACGCGATCCTTTTGAAATCGGACTTGTGGGTTTATGTTCTTCTACTAAAGACAAACAAATATAATATGTAAAACATCCCCACCCGCCCACCCATACAGGCTCAGTGGTACTGGCCCACCCGCCCACCCATACAGGCTGAGTGGTACATACAGTGGTATTTACCCACCCACCCACTCATACACTACAGTGGTATTGACCCACCCACCCACCTATACACTACAGTGGTATTGACCCACCCGCCCACCCATACACATACAGTGGTATCTACAGATGGTATGGTGCAGTGGTCTTATGAAAGACTCCATTAGACCTTAAGAAGTATCCAAAAGAGTTTGATGTAAACTGACTACCATTGTCAGTGACTATCAATACAGGAAGTCCAAAATTAGCAAACATCTTCCTCAATTGTCTTATACAAGATTCAGTAGGGTATAAATTTGATGTACTACTTGACCTTTGCTCTTATTTAAGACTTTCTTCTGACTCCTTGCGGGCCGTTTCCCTAATATAACAGAAAAATTACAGTTACTTCAAAAAGTAGATTAATAGGTGCAATAATGATGTATCAAGTTTTATTGATTTGTCTGTAATAGTTTAAAAATTAATAATCTGTTTCTTTTCTTCCACACTGTATATTATGTGTTTGTTGCCAGTGAACATTTAGTTAAAGGCAAATACTTTATTATTATTAGTTAACGTCCACAACTTCTTCCACGTTCTAACTATTAATTAACATGGAAATAGTTAACCCCATGGATTACTCACCACCGGATGTTACACAGTCTCCGAGGGACAGGGCATTTACATACACTCCCCTCCCCCTCAAGACAGATTTACATTTACATGCCTATACAGGACGTTGGGTAACTCAGCCCCTACGGGGGGACGTCTTGTCCCAGTACGACAGGGACCTTGAATCATAGATGTCATAAACATTAATGGGTGTAACAAGACTAGGTTCACAATGTTTATGAATCTACTTCACAAAGCTGATACAATATTATCGAAATTATGGACAACCCAGCTAACGATTGGATTGGCCGGTCATCATCTACGGTTATAGGTTCCCAACTGTAGAATCTGAAAATACGGTACAAAATAAACTGGGGGGGAGTAGGGTGAAGAAAATGTTTATTCAGCTTAAGAAGCACGTTTTAGAGCTACATCTTATATACAGGGTGTCTATTTTGTCTGGAGACACTCAAATATATTCTTTATTCATCGAAATATAAATGCGAAACTTTTTATAATCGTGATGAGGATTGGGCACCTATACTTTTTTGAACAATGTTTAGTCATTTCATACTAACGGGGGACGTCATGTTGATGGTGTCGTCAATATTCTGTATAGAAGTCTATAACTTGTGACACATCACTTTAAAGGGTACAGTGTACTGAATTGAATGCCACAAACCGCATCTCAAAGTAATCACTCTATCAGAAAATATAACACTTTGAGTACTGAAAATTGGCGATGTTAAACAATTTCATTTATACTCTTCCAATTCTGCAGACTTGGGATGTAACCAGTAAAGGGTGAGCTGTGCAGAGGCGAAGCCCACGGCCACGGCTGAAACCTTTCAACGCTCACTACGTGCCCGTCACGGATGCTAACAGTATTAAATGTGTCGTTTCGACACTGTTACGCTAACTAAGTCTGTCCTCAAACTCTCTAATGTAATTATGTGTGGGTTGCCATGTCACGAGGGTCTGCCCAGTCAACAGCCTCCACGCCGCGTGTGCATAGGATATAAGATGGCAACGACATATCGATATTTATGTTTCGATATATCGATATACGAGGTATAGTCAAAAATTTTCCGGAATAGGTTGAAATATATTTATTGGACAAAGATAAAAACTTACAAACCTATTTTCCTTCATAATACCACAGAATATAGACAGATATCTGTCTATATTCTGTGATAATACTCTTCCCCTACAACAATACACTTGTCCCTACGATCATACATTTGGTCAAAACACTTTTGAAATTAATTTTTTTTTTATGTATTTAAATAATTGTATCGCATTTTTTCTGACAGCTTTAGTACCTGCAAATCGACTTCCATTTATTGACGTTTTCACTGTTAGAACAGTAAGAAATCGACCGGCATCCGGGGGGGGGGGGGGGAGGTCATGCGAGTAGGGAGGATGAACAAACCAACGTGGTAACGCGGTTCTTGACCAAGTAGTTACGTACTAACGAGAATCGATGTGCAGGTGTATCGTCATGCAGCTAAATCAAATTGTTTTCTGCTAATTTTTCAGGCCGTTTCCTCCTTATGGCATCTCGTAGGCGCCTAAGAACTTTTTTTGTGTAGATAAATATACTTTATCATCAATTGTTATTCTTCAGTTTGCATGGACAATTTGCGGAGCTCGCTCAATGTTGTCATCTGTGATTGCAGTCGAAGGTCATCCTCAATGTTTGTGTGACCTTCACGAAAACGTTTGTGCCATTTGTAAAATTGGCTTTTCTTCATCGCCTTAGTTCCGTATGCTTGAATTGACATTTCAAGTATTCCAGAAGATGACTTTTGAAGTAAAACACCAAAAGTCGGTGTTTAATAGTTTTATGTTTCTTTAATAAAAACTATGTCCCAATAGCGTTCAAAACTACGGGGACATAGTTTTCCTTTGTTCCTGTGGACACATCCATAATAGTAAAAAAGATATCTGTTAAGGGTAAAACCACAAGTTCTAATGACCCAGCCGCCTGCCTATACACGTACAGTGATACTTACATTTTATACACCCACCCAGCCGCCCATACACGTACTGATACATTGATTCACCCACCCGCCTATACACGTACTATTATATTGCCCCACCCAGCCGCCCATACACGTACTGATACATTGATTCACCCACCCACCCATACACGTACTGATACATTGATCCACCCAGCCACCCATACACGTACTGATACATTGATCCACCCACCCACCCATACACGTACTGATACATTGATCCACCCAGCCGCCCATACACGTACTATTATATTGGAATACACGTACTATTATATTTTATGTTATTTAGTTGTTCATTAAAGCAATTTTCAAAAAGCGACAATGCAAACACGCAAATACACGAAAAGCGCTCTCTACGGGGGAATAAAGGTGGCTGAGCTATACTCCCGCTACCTATATCTCTTCTCCAGAAGTATTACTAGCTGATAGACGACAAAACTCCCACCGACAACCACGCTGAGTGTTTCTGGACATCGATTCCGGGGACGTATTATATTATATTATATTATTATAGTACTGTATGATATTTTCTTTCGATAATATCGGCCATATCGATATTTTGGTCTGATATATCATATCACTAAATATTGACATTATTCTCTCTCCTCAAAATCATCGTAATTCGTTCATCGATCACATTTTAATTAATATATTGTCTCTTATGCGAACAAAACATGCATTGAAACAATAAAGTAAATTTATTTAGTTTTTTTTTTACTTGATGTTAACGCACTAAAATGTAGTTTATTGTAGACCAGTGGCTGGAAGGGGTAAATGAAGTTGTGTGCGAGTTGGCAACGCTGACTCTAAGAAACCTAAAAGAAATAGATTTATTAAATTGATTTGTTTAATTTGTAGTGTTTATAAGAATTATAATAGCATTTTGAAAAGTGATAGCAAAAATAACTATGTTATTAAATTATTCTTATAACTAAAATAATAATTAAATGTATAATAAATATTCTTATTTTGAATGTTTTTCATTCAACTCAAGAGACCAAAACTTTTTTCGTGTAGATATAATATAAACCATATTATATATACGAAATAATATGGTTTGTCTTAATGTTTAATTTTTTCATTCAATAGGATATTCTAAATAGTGATAGCTAAACATGAGTGTAAATACAATTTGTTTGTCATGACAAATACAAAATTTGTCATGACATAAGAGTTAGCACAGAATTTCAAACAGATAAATCATTTACAAATTCGGGTTACCGATATATCGAAAATTTTCTTTCGATATTACTGTTAGATCGATATTTAGTTTGAGATATATATATCGATAATTCGATATATCGAAATGATGAACATGTTTGTCATCCCTAAATGTGCATTAGTCATCTAATGGTGGTGGTGGGGGTGAGTTATGACCGATTCAGGGGTAAGTGCAGTAAACGGTGGATATTCTTCAAGTTTATGAAAATACCCATTAAGGGGGCCGATTCCCTCCGCGAAAACGCCAAAAATAGATTACTATTTCAATGATTCGAACCGTAATAATGATAGTATCGTAACACTTGAAGTGTTATTTGATAGATGAGGACCTAATTAATGGACCATAAGTTGGCCTCTGTAAAAATGTCAGTATTTTCATACTTTAAATGTAATTTTTGATGATTTTACATAAAAACCACATAAATTACCTTATGGTCATCTACATTGGACCTTTCACAATCATACAGTACAGTACAAGTAAAACGTCACACAACATAACATTTATTACAATATATGCGCAAAATGCTCAAATATATTACAGTAAAAATACAAAATGTACAAATATTATGGTGATCGATTTCGGTGAACCACGCTCGCCCTCCTCAGACCTGAGGGATTCACAAAGGAATGGAAAATGGTGTTCTACAACTCAATTTATAGGCCTATGATCACGTGACCCATTAGCTGGAATCGTCAAAATGGTGGCTGCTGTGATATTATTGGTTAATCCCTATTGGCTGTTACTTCCGTTATTTTAGTCGTTGGAAATATATTATTAAAAACTATTTCGGAATCAAATTTAACCTGTTCATTCATTAATTTATCACGATCTTTACATTTTTCTTTGAAAAACAACCCTCCTCAAGTATTCATAATACGACCCTTCTTACAACCTTTTAGAATATCTACATTTTCATCTATTTTATTCAAACTGTGGGTACATTCAGAAGGTGTTTAGCTACATTAGATCTTTCAGGTTTCTTGTTTTTAAAAGCAGAGACATGGTTTTTATATCTTTTGTTAAAATTTACAGTCTGACCTATGTAAAACATATTAAAATCATTACAGTTAATCCTGAATTATTGAATTTATCTTCATTTTCAATATTCGGGTGTAAAATGTTGGACATAGTATTACAAGTCTTAAAAGCTACTGATAAATTGAATTTCTTAAATCTATTACCAACTCTTCGTGTAAACGGTTCCTATTACCAAGCTCTTTGTAACATACTTCATTATACTCATGTCATAAAGATCTTAGATTGGCTCAGTCTGCAGTACTTGAATGGTCCTATATTTCATTTAACTGGTTTATGGGTGATGGTTTAATGCTGAATCCAGATCTATTACCAACTCTTCGTGTAAACGGTTCCTATTACCAAGCTCTTTGTAACATACTTCATTATACTCATGTCATAAAGATCTTAGATTGGCTCAGTCTGCAGTACTTGAATGGTCCTATATTTCATTTAACTGGTTTATGGGTGATGGTTTAATGCTGAATCCAGCTAAAACCCAAGAAATTGTATTTAGTTTAGCAAAGGGTTGTCCTGACTATGCATCGGTAAAACTATTAGGCTTTGTGTTAGATCATAAGCTAGTTTGGGATGATCATGTGGACCATATATGTAAAAAGTTAAGTAGAGTTATATACTTGTTAAGACGGCTCACAACTGAGTTACCAATTAGCTACTTAAGACAGGCCATCTATGCTTTTTTTCAGAGCCATGTGTGTTATGGCATCAAATTATGAGGCCATGCAGCCAGTGTGACTTTTTAGTTTTAGATTATCATTAGAAGGCTTTGAGGATAATCTCTAATGAAGAGTTTAGGGCCCATTTTAAGCCACTTTTTGTTGGAAATAGGGTTTTCACTGTTTTTAATTTGTATATATAAAGATATACAATGTGTCATGTACTCATATGACACTAGAAATAGTGCAACTTTGTACCTAAACAGATGTATAGGCTAGACAAATCTATAAAATGTTTTCCTGTTACAGACAAACTATTTTTTAACGTACTACCAAATGTTGTACGTGACTTGACCAGGTCAAATTTTCAAACGATTACAAACAATTGGCTATATAGTAATCCATTGTATACTTACAAGGAATACTTTGAGGCAGACATTGGCAGCATTTTGGCTTTATTGTAATAGGCTATGTATTAGTCTAGAGCAAACAGATCAGGATAAGTTTGAATTTAAATTTTGAGTTTGCATGATATATGCATGATAAATAGTAAACGACTCAACTGCATGTGTTTTATTTTAATTTATTGCATGTATGTATTTTAAGTTAGTTTTACAACATTTTATGACTTAGCCTATTGTACTTTTGTATTTAATGGCTTAGTAAATTCTTGATTCTTGGTCCATTGTAATGGAGGGATACACAATTCTTTTGTTCTTTATCGGATCTTTCTTTGTTAAGTGTAGTTCGTTTATCATCTCGAATTTTATTTTCTATTTTCCTTTTTATTCTACTTCCAATTTCATTAATGATTGATGCCTTATATCCATTTGCAATAGCTATTTATTTTATTACATTTATTTCCTGTTTTTATCTGCAACACTTAATGGTATTGAATTCGCCCTATATAACATATGTCTGAAGCTAGTAGTTTTGTGAGACTGGGGATGTAATATCAATTCTTGACGGTATGTTTTTTTTCGTGATGGTGTTCATTACTATTTTAGTTTAAAAAGCTACACATCACTAAGTTTTTAAAAAATGTTATATTTCGGCTTACAATCTAAAGCCATTCTCAAACATTAGACAACATAAAACACCACATCACGTTAAACATGCAATTGCACAAGGACTATTCACCAGAGCATTCAAAATTTCATCAACAGAAGAAGGACTGGACCAAGAAATAAAACTTATATATCAAGAATTAAAAAACAATGACTACCCACTAAAAGTCATAAACAAATCCTATATAAAAACCAAACAAAAAATTTTAAGTAATACAAATAAACATAATACAGAATCAAAACCTGTAACAACAATTGTTATACCTTATATCAAAGGAAAATCAGAAAAAATCAGAAGAATTAACAAAAAATTTAATATTAGAACTTCATTTGTTACAAAATCAAAAATTGGAAACTTACTAAGAAAAGTTAAACCATATAATCAAAATCAAGAAACCAAAAATGTTGTTTACAAAATTCCCTGTCAATGTAATTTAAATTATTTTGGACAAACATCTCGACCTTTAAAAAAGAGAATACAAGAACACAAAAACAGCATAAAAAATCAATTAGAAAACTATTCTAAACTTTCAGATCATGTTTTGGCAGAAGAGCATACGGTGCAATGGACAGCAGCAAGTATAGTATATAAAGAAAGTAAATGGAAAGAAAGAACAATAAAAGAAGCAGCATGTATGGCTGTAGAAAGCTGCATTTCACAACCTAGTGCCACCTTATGCTCAATATACCTGCCTATTATTAAATCAGAAGTATTAAATAAAATTCAAAATTCAAAATTTATAAGTGACTAAACAATTTTTTATCAAAATTTATATAGTATATATTCAACTATTTTCATTGATCAAATCATCTGTTATATATTTTTTAAACATATGATCTATTAATTAATTTATATAATTTTTTAAAACTATTTATGTTGTCTAATGTTTGAGAATGGCTTTAGATTGTAAGCCGAAATATAACATTTTTTTTAAAAACTAAGTGATGTGTAGCTTTTTAAACTAAAATAGACTGGGGATGGTCAAAAATGTTATTTATTGTACAATTGGTTTGAGTAGGTTTCCTGAAAATTCTATATGAAAGTTTGTTATGATCACGAATTATTTTTAGTTCCAAAAAGTTAATTTCATTCATAATTCAAGATCACTGGTAAAACTAAGCTTCTGGTGGTGACAATTAAGTACATTTAACATATTATCTAACTCATTACACGATTTTTCGTTAAACAAAACCAGAATATCATCGACATAACGGGTGTAAAATATGATATCATGTTTCTTTTTTAGTTTATCTAAAATGGAGTCTTCATGATGCTGTAAATAAACTTCTGACAAAATGGCTGACAGTGGACTACCCATAGCTTTTGTAAGTAAAATCATAAAGTGTTCACTATAAATTACTTAAGTAATAAACACGAACCATACAGTTGAAATAGAAATTAGATGTTTTGGCCCGCCGGTGGTAAAACGGGTTGCAAGATATATTGTTCGTCGTCCTGCTTCCCAGGACGTAAAAGGACGTTTTTCTTATGAAAAGCTGAATGTGGAAATTACAGGACGAAAACAATAAACACTCATCTTATAGGCCTTATACCCTTACTTCTATACCCAGAGGTCCCAGAGACTTGTGGTTCCTTAGTTCTTCAACCCAAACACGCCCACTGAGATGGCCATTCTCTCCATCATGTTGTAAATCATAATATAAATCGTAAACATATTATAAAATTTATTTGATGTTGTAGAAAATATACAAACGTAATTTACTCATAGAAAATATTGTATGTTATAAAAAGACGTTTACAAAAATGTCAATCGTCAAATTATAAATTTACCTCCCACCGCACTCAATGTATTCTATACAGTCGATTTGTAACTAAAAATATATCGAACGAAAATTTAAAATTTACGTTAATTTTCGACATTTCAGCCATGGCGGGTTTTCAATATTTATCGCCTAATATGTTTACAACAATAATCAATTGACACGCGGTTAAATCACGCTAATACAAGTGTCCTTCGACACTTCGTTTGACCGCAACTCAACGCAAAGATAATTTATAATTCAACCATTACGGGATTCATGTAATTTTTATTTTCCTTCGATTTCAAGCCTCGCCACTCTAGTAATTACAGTTAATTTCTGCTCCATCAAGCTTCAAAACAACCAACCACCGAAACACGAAAACCGCACACACAGGAAACGGTGTGGCGAAGCCTGCCGTACCACAGGCCCCGCTACCGCACAGAACCGCGGTACGATGCGAGCTTCCTAGGCGATATGATAGCAGTAGGAAGCCGAGGCTAAGTGCCGAGTTACCGGAAACTGGAATCCTCGCACATCCGGTTAGTTAATAAGACCGGACCACAGTTTATCTGAGACGACGGGGATGTATAGAGGAGGAGGAAGAGATTGTGTGACCCCAGATAGGGTTCCCCCACCCTATTGTCTGATAGTGTGAAATATATTCTTGTTACAACCGTTAGCATTTCAAAAACGTATTGACATGTCTGCTATTGACAATTTAATGATTCATTATGGAACAATATAATTTGGAATATATTGAACCACGACATTTTAAGGTAGGTCTAGAATTTAAATAGCAAATATTTTCAACATATCAATATATCGCAAATCAATTATCGACTTAACGATAATATCGAAAGAAACATATCAATATATCGGGTAACCGATGTATCGAATTGTAACTGATTTATCTGTTTAAAATTATACACTAACTCTTATGTCATAACCAAAAATACCCTCGTATTTTGCTGTCACTATTTAGAATAGTCTACTGAGTGTAAAATTGAAATACATTTATCTACACGAAACAAGTTGTTTTGTGTGTGGGGTTAGAAGAACAAAATAAGAATAATTATACCCTAAATGATTAAGTTATTTATAAAATTATAATGTAATAACATTGTACTTTTAGTTTTTCACATTTCAAAATGCCATTAGGATTCTAATAAACACTAAAAATTAAACATAATAACTCACTAAACCTACTTCCAATACTTGTCAGATAAACCATTTAAAAATAACGTCAATATTTAGTGATATGATATATCGGACTAAAATATCGATATGTTATTAATATATGGACATATCGAAACATATTTATCGATATTTCCGACGATCACATCGACGTTAACAGTTCCACTGTCCCTTCATATGTCCCTTAACGCTTTTAAAGATTTAAATGTTGATAAGTTCTTTAATACCTGCTTAATGTTGATTCCTTGTTGGGTTTTCCCAATTCGGTGGTACTGTATTTTCATTGTAACTAATTTTTGAAATTAGTATAATTTTAAGTACGTGTACCTAGAATATTTACGTAAAAATACGATGAAATAAGAGGAATGAGACATTCAGTGCAGTAAGTCAGTCAGCCGTGGTGAGGTTTGGGTCGGTGAGGATAGATTCAGTTTTCATTAGCCTTACACTGAATAAATGATTCCAAAAAGTTGGCACAAACTTTCCCCCATATTAAACGCTAAAAAATCAAAACTTTGAAAATTACCAGTTTGATTCCCAAATATGTTTTTTTTTTACATTGAGAGCCATGCGATTTTTATTAAAATATTTTAAATTGTAATTCACATAGTTCCTGAAAATTTAATCAAAATCGTTAGAGCCGTTTTTGGGAAAATTCCAAATTTTAGTTTTTTGCCCATAAAAATATAAAAAAAAGTAAAATTTCAAAAAAGTGAAAAAATTGTCTGAAGATATTGGCTAAATACACTAACATACCAAATTTCATAAAAATATATCTATCCGTTCGGTCTCCAGTCAAACACAGTCAGACACACATACGGACAGAAAATACATTTGTTTTTCGAAAAAAAAACACTTTTTCGGGTTCAGGGGACCCTACAATGGATTTTTGGACAAACTTGTAAAAAACATTTTTGGACGATCACAATACTTTCTCTATGCTAACGCATATGGGAGAAAGTAAAAAATCATTCATGGTATAACAGTAACCGGTAAATCAAAGAAATGCGGTACATTATTTTCTCCAGCTGCTAAAGAAATATTCAAAACCTTGCTTATGAAAGAAAATTGGATACAGATGTACCAGATCATTGATTTGAATGAAAAATTCAATGAATTCCATAGCCAGCTAAATTATTTTTTTAACGTAGCCTTTCCACAGCAAATCAAGAGAGTTAAGAAAAACCAAACAGACAAGTTGAAACTGGGGAAAGATATGCTGGAATTAAGAAAACATATTCATGACACGTATTTGCTAACAAAAGACCTACACTCATCACATTATATGAAGCAATATTATAAGCGTATTAAGTACCAATTCAGAGAGTCTATAAGGCAGTTAAAGTCAGAAAAAGTGTTAGAAAAAATTAATACAGCGAGTAATAAAAGTAAAGTTATGTGGGACATAATAAATGATGCTAAGAACAAGCCTAAGAAATACAAGGAACCCACTATTGTTAATCATAACAATCAAGAAATAACTGAACCACAGTTAATTGCTGATTATTTAAACGATTTTTTCTTAAATATTAGTACTCATTCAATTAATGTGCCTGACAAACTACATAGAGATAATATATCAGTTAATTCACTATTTCTTAGAGAAATAGATGAAAATGAGGTTGTAAGTATAGTTCTGAACATGAAAAACAAGAAATCGGCAGGATCGGATGAGTTGTCACCCTCCTTATTAAAAGAAATAGTACATATAGTTGCAAAGCCTCTGTCTCATCTCATAAATTGTTCGTTCCAGCAAGGCCAATTTCCGACCAAGCTAAAGACTGCTGTTGTAAGACCAATACCAAAGCGAGCTAATGACTGTAAATATGATAACTTTAGACCGATAACCATAGTGTCAACAATATCAAAGATATTTGAAAAAGCAGCTCTCACACGGCTAACTGATTTCTTGGAAAGAAAAGAAATACTATTTAAAAACCAATTTGGCTTTGTAAAAGGTAAAACAACTACCAACGCCATGTTCTGTATGATTTCAGATATCGTCAAAGCCCTTGATAGAGGCGATTTTACATCTGGAATATTCTTTGACTTAAGTAAGGGATTTGACACTGTAAACCATGACCTTCTACTAAATAAACTGAACTCGATTGGCGTAAGAGGGCTGACACTTGAATGGTTTTCCTCATATTTACAGGACCGATATCAGTATGTAGAGGTTTCTGGAGTGGACTCAATGGGATGCTCTCGGCCTTATGCCTCGTCACTGGGTAATATCACTTGTGGTGTCCCCCAGGGGTCTGTCCTCGGTCCCGTTCTGTTCCTCATCCATATCAACGACTTATCTTCTTGCCTTGGGGATGGGATGGTGTGCCTATTTGCGGATGACACGTCCCTGACAGTGTCCGGCTCCACAAGGGAAGACCTTGAATTGAATACTTTTGTTCAATCTAATAACCTCCTGCAGTGGTTTGATGAAAATTTGCTTAAATTGAATACAGGAAAAACTCATTTCGTGAACTTTTCAATCAGAAATAACGAGGAAATTCAGTTTAAGTTACTTTTGGGTGATGTTGAGCTAGAAGCTACTCACCAAACTAAATTTTTAGGCTTAACCTTAGACGACAATGTTTCTTTCCATGCCCATATTGACATTGTCTGTAGTAGAGTGAGTTCATCAGTATTTTTATTACGACAGCTTTCAAAGATCGCAGGAATTGATGTTATGATGACTGCCTACTATGGCTCACTCTATCCTCACTTGGTGTATGCAGTGCCAATATGGGGATGTGAGAGCAAAAGAACTTTGTTTGTACTTCGTCTTCAAAAAAAGGCTGTTCGAGTGATTCATGGTTTGGATTACCGAGAGTCTTGCAAAAACGCATTCCGCTCATCAAGAATTTTAACTTTTCCCTCAATTTACATATTAGAAACACTGACCTTTGTTAAAAATAATTTACACCTTTTTAACAGTCAAAAATCTCATTCATACTTACTTCGAAATATTTACACCATTAAAATTCCAGCTCATTCAAAAACCTTTTTTGAAAAACAATGTTTGTATAGTGCCATAAAGCTTTATAATCTTCTTCCTTTAAAGCTTAAGCTGGAAGCGAACCCTGCAGCGTTTAAGAAACAGCTCAAAAACGTCCTCATTGAGAAATGTTACTACAGTGTCCGGGAATGTTTCACTGATGGGTTTGCTGTCTAAGAGACAGCTTTCATTTTACACTTTAAGTATTTAATTTAATTAATGTTAATTAAAATTTTTTATGATTCATTCGACTGTATAATTTATATATTTAGATGTAAGTTTATATTGACATGGCTAATGCATGTAATTGTCTCTTGGCTAAATAAACGAGTTATTGAGTTATTATATAATTGTTCACTTTCTATTACGAATTAAATTTATCTGAATAACGAATAATTTGTGTGAGATAGTAGTGTGAATAGATATATCGCCAACTATGAAATATATCAGTACACCATTTACAGTCTACCTTATAATAGGCTAGGTAGGTACAATAAATAGAACTATGTAAATTGTGATATTTTATAAAAAACCTTAATTTTAAGCTTAAAAAAAATTTAACCTTAAGGTCATATTGAAATCTCCACCAAAAATATTCTGATTATTTTAGCATTTTCCTTAGAATGCTAAGTGGATCTTCCTTAGAATGGTAGTGTATTTGATACTGGAGTAGAATGAAAAAAATGTTCAAATGTCCTTATCTGTTCAGATCATATTGTTTCCCGCGGACATTGAACTGGTTTTTACTCGAAATAATCTTAATAAACCAAAAACTATATTCTTACACATGAGATGCCGACACAACGTTGTTGGTATTTTAAGGCGAATATGAATGATTATATGAGTGTAGGATGAGTGTGGATGAGTGTGGATGAGTGTGGATGAGTGTAGTCTGGTTACTGTTCCTCAGAAAGGGCAATTTATTAATAGCCCAACAGCCAGGAAAACTAAGGGACCTACAGCTTACGTGGAATCCGAACCACGTAGTGCTGGTCTGATTTTCAGCTAATTGACAAGCCTGATACTCAGTTATCTCCCCACACAACATCCGCACAATGATTACCACCCAACATGAACACTCCAGACTTCTCTAGTAGTGTCCACGCCGATATCAATCATCAAGCGGACGCCATGTCGGTATTTTAAGAAGACCGAGCATCCAACCTATAGACTACAATCTCCCAAACACTTTGTCCCCATGTAGCTGGGTTACAGCACTGCGCCACCACACTCAATCATCACGAAATCTCCTGAATTAGCAGATTTTGACGAAACTTGAAGAGAAGTTAACTTTTGTATCATAGAGATTGACTAAAAAAGATTCATCAAATTTCCATTCCTAAAGGGTAGAAACAGCCCCTCAATGTTTCATTCTTGCCATTGGCATTAATTTAGTTTAGTAATTTAGTTTTAACAACTGATAAAAAAACGTAATCAATACACAGAAGCTTGACTTGATTTGGTTTTCATTGAGAAATGTTAAAGGTAATTTCTACTAACTCTGACATGATTATACTACTTTGCATCGACTTAAGTAGAGTAATGGTGGTTTCTAGATTGTATAGCTTTGTTAAGTAGGAGAACGACAGCGGGCTGTGTCTTTTATATTGATGGTTTAGAAAGAAGCACGGAGGGTAACCAAGCGTAGATAACCACCACGTAGCGAAGCAAGGGTTATCTGCTAGTATAATTTGTTCATACTAAAATTTAGTACTGTTTATTTAAATAATTAGTAAGCAATAAAATAAGTTGCCAAAGTAATCGGGGGAAAACAACTTATTTATTTTGCAGTTTCTTCCACATCCACAATGAGTTACAGATAACAAATACCCCACTTTGTGGTATATATAAGACAAAATGTCACCACCAGATGTTTTTGACCCTCGCGTGACGTAACGACTGGCGTTATGAACAAGTTACTGAATATTATGGAAGGAAATGAGCTGAATGGGGAATTTATCAACGTGTTTGTCCGATGTTTTTGCTGTCACACCAACCCCTCCCAGTTTAACAAGCTGGAGGGGTTGTTCCGGGCGGATTAATATTCCCGTCAGCTGCTCAAGTCTCGCAAAAAATAACAAATGTGCGTCTAGCCAGTTTTGTTAAGAATAATTAGAAATAAATGTTAAACGATAATTATCAGCTGAAGCTGTTCATATTAAAGCTGTCTACGTACTTAAAATTATTGTTCTTTAAAAAAAATTAAATTACATTAAAAGTGAATCAGGGAGGGAAAATATCAACATTAAGTATTTGCTCAAGCTTTCATTCAACAATTTGTTTACATTTAAATAGTTAAAACCGAAATATGACAGACGCTTTCATAATACCAGGCCTGCCAGTGGAGCTATGTTTCTGTTTGATTTAAGAAAATTTAACATTGCCTCTATGGAGGATAGGTTCACGCTAGAAGTCACCAGAATTTCTTATCACGCCCCCCCCCCAACCCTTGAAGGGTAGAACAATGTATAAATTATAAAAATGTTTAAAGCCACGCGTATTTTATGACTCGATATCGGCATCCAGCTATAAAAAAATGTGTCGATTTTTATATGATAGGGAATAAATTAACACAACATTCAGAAAGTTTAAGGATTTATTACAATAGGACATGTATCTGGTTGGAGAAATTGACTTTAAGGATATCGCAAAACAAGTTTCACAATCTCATTAATACGTATTTTGTAGCCATGCTTTTGCTTGCTACAAGGCAGAATATATGTATATATATACTGTTTACTTAAATACGTGAATATGATGGATATACAAGGGGTATACTTTAGGTCTGTGGAGGATGTAAAACAAGCCAAAAGACTGGGTGGCACAAACTGGGAGGCAAATATGATGGATATACAAGGGGTATACGTTAGGTCTGTGGAGGATGTAAAACAAGCCAAAAGACTGGGTAGCACAAACTGGGAGGCAAATATGATGGATATACAAGGGGTATACGTTAGGTCTGTGGAGGATGTAAAACAAGCCAAAAGACTGGGTGGCACAAACTGGGAGGCAAATATGATGGATATACAAGGGGTATACGTTAGGTCTGTGGAGGATGTAAAACAAGCCAAAAGACTGGGTGGCACAAACTGGGAGGCAAATATGATGGATATACAAGGGGTATACGTTAGGTCTGTGGAGGATGTAAAACAAGGCAAAAGACTGGGTGGCACAAACTGGGAGGCAAATATGATGGATATACAAGGGGTATACGTTAGGTCTGTGGAGGATGTAAAACAAGCCAAAAGACTGGGTGGCACAAACTGGGAGGCAAATATGATGGATATACAAGGGGTGGCACAAACTGGGAGGCAAATATGATGGATATACAAGGGGTATACGTTAGGTCTGTGGAGGATGTAAAACAAGCCAAAAGACTGGGTGGCACAAACTGGGAGGCAAATATGATGGATATACAAGGGGTATACTTTAGGTCTGTGGAGGATGTAAAACAAGCCAAAAGACTGGGTGGCACAAACTGGGAGGCAAATATGATGGATATACAAGGGGTATACGTTAGGTCTGTGGAGGATGTAAAACAAGCTAAAAGACTGGGTAGCACAAACTGGGAGGCAAATATGATGGATATACAAGGGGTATACTTTAGGTCTGTGGAGGATGTAAAACAAGCTAAAAGACTGGGTAGCACAAACTGGGAGGCAAATATGATGGATATACAAGGGGTATACGTTAGGTCTGTGGAGGATGTAAAACAAGCTAAAAGACTGGGTAGCACAAACTGGGAGGCAAATATGATGGATATACAAGGGGTATACGTTAGGTCTGTGGAGGATGTAATCTGTGGAGGATGTAAAACAAGCCAAAAGACTGGGTGGCACAAACTGGGAGGCAAATATGATGGATATACAAGGGGTATACGTTAGGTCTGTGGAGGATGTAAAACAAGCCAAAAGACTGGGTGGCACAAACTGGGAGGCAAATATGATGGATATACAAGGGGTATACGTTAGGTCTGTGGAGGATGTAAAACAAGCCAAAAGACTGGGTGGCACAAACTGGGAGGCAAATATGATGGATATACAAGGGGTATACGTTAGGTCTGTGGAGGATGTAAAACAAGCTAAAAGACTGGGTGGCACAAACTGGGAGGCAAATATGATGGATATACAAGGGGTATACGTTAGGTCTGTGGAGGATGTAAAACAAGCCAAAAGACTGGGTAGCACAAACTGGGAGGCAAATCCTATTTACAGTATTAGAATAACATATTTTATTCATACAATATTATAATTAAAATACCATACAATCACGAAATCTCCGGAACCACTGAACATATTTTAATGAAATTCATAGAGGATATAGAGACCCAATAAGAGAGAATTTCTCGATATTACATTCCTAAAGGGTAGAAAGAACCCCTTAACGCATCCTCTTTTCTATGAGAGTAATATTGACATTGATTTAATAATTTATTACAAACAGCTGATACAAAAAACATAGCCTAAAACATGACACAAAAGCATTGACACAAAGCAGAAACATTTTGGTTTTCATTGTGAAATGTTTAAGGTCATTTCTATTAACTCTGACATAATTGCACTACTTCCCCTTCCCCTAAGACGTATAAAGTTAAATTTCAAAATTGAAAATGTTTTTCAAATAGTTAGTTTCTTTGAGCAAATTTGGTATTGTGTTATAAAATCTCAGGGATCTTTTTAATAAGTAGGATTTAGTTGAGAAGTAATTCCCCTGTTTAAAATATGATTAAAGGTTATACATTTTCTTCCTTAGGTAAAAAAAGTGATGGAGGGAAAAACATTTTTATAATGCCTCTTAGGACATACCTTTAAACTTAAAAGATTTTATTTTTATCTCAGTGTATTATGAAACTTAGTTACTCTCTGAAGATGGAGAGAGCAGCGACTTGGCAAAATAAAGGAGCTTTTAGAGTGCTTGCTGGAAGCTTAATTCAGCACTGTCCTGAATGTATTAAATATGTAAAGACGGCGTGTGAGGTTAGGGGGGGGGGCTGTGACGTCACGCTACTGGTAACGTGGTTAGTTGTACATTTATTGTAAACTGTACAAATATAAAGGATGTACATAGGCCTACCATGTAAATAAATACAGCAATCTATTTTGTTGATTCTCAAACAGCTGAATTACTAGCTTCTTGCAATAAAAAATTGTTTGAAATTCCAGGGCATTTTGCTCCAAGAACAACGTAAAAAAATTTTCTTTCTGTTTTCAGGTGGTCGTTCCCCAAACCGCGAAGCCACCCCTGGAAGGTCGACAGCCCAGAGTAGTAGCAACGCCCGGACTTTAGTAGCAACGCAATTTTATTGTCAGCGAACCAAAACATGCTTTTCTATTTCAACTGTACCGTTCTTATTTTTCATACAAAATAATAATAAAAAAACTGTAAAATGGTAAGGTAATAAGATAATTCATATAAGATGTACCTCAAATAATTCCTATAAGCGCCAATATTTCAACAGTAAGAACTAAGGTCCGATAATAGAATACTTACTGTGTGTATAATAATAAAAAGTAGTAAACTTATATACACTGTTGTACTGTTCAGACAGTGGCCGGAATGAGCAGGGCAGGACAAGATTAATGTCGGCCAGCGGGAGAGGGTGCAAGATGGCGAAATTGTGTTGCTATATAATCCTCCTAACAGCCCGGGAAGCCCTGCCCCTGGCCGCCAGATTATGCAACCCCAACACATGACCGAGCCCCTGGACGGGTATTCTCAGTTACAGGCTTTGTTGCGTGTGACAGTATTACTGTACTAGTTGTGCAGTGAACAGTGTAAGCCTTGAACATCGCTTCTTGAGGATTGTGGATGAACGAGTGTAGTCATTGTTACTAAATAAGGTCAAATGTTCCTTAGGAATAGCCCAATAACTAGGGCATCAAAGGGACCTCAACGTTACGTGGAATTCGAACCACGTAGTATTGGTGTAATGACAAGCCTCATACTCAGTCATCTTCCCTAAACAACATCCGGACATTGCCTATCACCCAAACACGGACACCAAGCCGTCTCTACTTGTGTCCACGTTGATGGTATTGAACGGATACATTTTGTGTATAAATACAAAGTATTAGTAAAATAATTAATAGTTTATTTCTACTCTGAACTAACAATGTTTAAAAAAGCGTCAAAGTATGTTGTACATTAGTTTAATTACTTTCATTCTTTCAAAAAATTAAAACACAATATGCGTATATTGTGTTTAAAAAACTAAACGCCGTACCAAAACTAATTTAGGGTTATTTTTAAGACAAGACAAACTTGTCGTGTGATCGTATAGAATGTATTCATGTTATTAACACCAGACAACCCTCACTTTCTCCACGGCCAATCTCCCGTCACTAGCTCCATTACGCCTATTATTACACGTACCTCTACATGTAGAATGTTTTTAACTTGAGGCTGTTTTTTTCCAACACCGTCAGGTGGTTAGGTCTGATGGTCGCTGCTTTGTACGCCCAAGGTTGCCACTTCGACATGGCCCGCCCAGCTCCATTTCTATTCTGGCCAAGCCATTCTTCCACGCACTTCTTTGACGGTCCGAAGAATAGAGGAGTCCATTTTACACCAGCGGGTCACAAATTTGAAATTACTCCGACGACCATGTCCCACCTATATACTCTGGCCGCGCAATAAGGTCCGGAGTACCTCGGAGACCCTGTGGACTGTGTGACTTGTGTAAGATCGTAGAGGCATGGACGAATATGAGGTGGAACGAGTGTAGTCTGGTTACTAACTGAGGTCGACTGTTCCTCAGAAGGAGCCATTTAATAATAAAAGCCCAATAGCCAGGGGGGAATTGGGGACATACGTGGAATTACGTGGAATCCGAACCACGTAGTATTGGTGTGACATTTAGCTAATTGACAAGCCTGATACTCTGTTGTTTTCCTCACACAGCATCCGTATCCTGACTTATCTACCCACCCAAAATGGACACCCCAGACTTATCTAGTAGTGTCCACAGCGATGTCAGTATCAGAGGATCGAGTATGGAACTTTTCGCCTACTATCTACACAACGCAGTTGATTTTTAATTCGGTAATAAGGCGTTAAATATATTAAATTCGAGCGATAAGATGGGATTTTAATCTCATAAAATGGGCTTTTACAAAAAAAATTACTTTTTTCTGTGTGTGTTTTTTTACAACCTTTGTAAACGGTCGAATTAAATTAAAAGTCACCAACGTACTGCAGTAAATAATAACCTCCAAGTTACAACATTATACGTAAATAAAAAAAAATGTTTTGAACTTAACACATAACAAAACTTAAAACTCCAGAAGGTTCAACTAAAGCACAGAGATGAAAGAAATAGAGGTCACTTTCTAATGGCTGCAACGAACTCCTAAGTGGCTGTTATAAATTTATTTCAACTAATGTAAATTTGTAGTAATAATAACTAAGTTCACCCTGGAGGATTTAAGGGAGATATAGGGAGAGACTGACAAGGTGCTGGACCTGTCATCCCCGGGGCAAACTGGAGATATAACTACTCGACACACATTCAGTACACTATTGGATGCGATCTCTGTTTCTCTATTCACTAGTTACAAGGATTACATCCCGTATCACGTTTTTAGTTACAGGGATTACAGTCCGTAGCACGTTTTTGTTACAAGGATTACAGTCCGTAGCACGTTTTTAGTTACAAGGATTACATCCCGTATCACGTTTTTAGTTACAGGGATGACAACTCGTATCACGTTTTTAGTTACAGGGATTACAGTCCGTAGCACGTTTTTAGTTACAATGTTACAGTCCGTAGCACGTTTTTAGTTACAAGGATTACATCCCGTATCACGTTTTTAGTTACAAGGATTACATCCCGTATCACGTTTTTAGTTACAGGGATGACAGCCCGTATCACGTTTTTAGTTACAGGGATTACATCCCGTATCACGTTTTTAGTTACAGGGATGACAGCCCGTATCACGTTTTTAGTTACAAGGATTACATCCCGTATCACGTTTTTAGTTACAGGGATTACAGCCCGTATCACGTTTTTAGATACAAGGATTACATCCCGTATCACGTTTTTAGTTACAGGGATTACAGCCCGTATCACGTTTTTAGTTACAGGGATTACAGTCCGTAGCACGTTTTTAGTTACAGGGATTACAGTCCGTAGCACGTTTTTAGTTACATGGATTACAGCCCGTATCACGTTTTTAGTTACAGGGATTACAGTCCGTAGCACGTTTTTAGTTACAGGGATTACAGCCCGTATCACGTTTTTAGTTACATGGATTACAGCCCGTATCACGTTTTTAGTTACAGGGTTTACAGTCCGTATCACGTTTTTAGTTACAGGGACGACAGCCCGTATCACGTTTTTAGTTACAGGGATGACAGCCCGTATCACGTTTTTAGTTACAGGGACGACAGCCCGTATCACGTTTTTAGTTACAGGGATTACAGCCCGTATCACGTTTTTAGATACAGGGATTACAGACCGTATCACGTTTTTAGTTACATGGATTACAGCCCGTATCACGTTTTTAGTTACAGGGATTACAGTCCGTATCACGTTTTTAGTTACAGGGATTACAGCCCGTATCACGTTTTTTGTTACAGGGATTACAGTCCGTAGCACGTTTTTAGTTACATGGATTACAGCCCGTATCACGTTTTTAGTTACAGGGATTACAGTCCGTAGCACGTTTTTAGTTACATGGATTACAGCCCGTATAACGTTTTAAGTTACATGGATTACAGACCGTATCACGTTTTTAGTTACATGGATTACAGCCCGTATCACGTTTTTAGTTACAGGGATTACAGCCCGTATCACGTTTTTTGTTACAGGGATTACAGTCCGTAGCACGTTTTTAGTTACATGGATTACAGCCCGTATCACGTTTTTAGTTACAGGGATTACAGCCCGTATCACGTTTTTAGTTACATGGATTACAGCCCGTATCACGTTTTTAGTTACAAGGATTACAGACCGTATCACGTTTTTAGTTACAGGGATTACAGCCCGTATCACGTTTTTAGTTACAGGGATTACAGTCCGTAGCACGTTTTTAGTTACAAGGATTACAGTCCGTAGCACGTTTTTAGTTACAGGGATTACAGTCCGTAGCACGTTTTTAGTTACGAGGATTACAGTCCGTAGCACGTTTTTAGTTACAAGGATTACAGCCCGTATCACGTTTTTAGTTACATGGATTACAGTCCGTAGCACGTTTTGAGTTACATGGATTACAGTCCGTAGCACGTTTTGAGTTACATGGATTACAGACCGTAGCACAATTTTAGATCCAATCATACGCATGATTGCATTGATAGTTTAATCATTAAAAAGCTAAACAACTTAGGGATAACTTCTGTATGTAATGTATGAAATGTAACTTCTGAAGCTCAAAGCATACTTTATCAAACTTTATTGCATATGTGGCTACTAAATGAATGTATAGCCTATATAGTATTTACATCTTTACGAATATTACACTAACTCAGACAACTTTCAAAGACATGTCACAAACTTCAAATTTTTATATTTTATTTACTGACGAATTTTAATCTTAGTTATGTGACGTTGACTATTAATGCTTAGGACTAATAAAGTTTGTTTGACTTATTTATTTTCTTAATTCGATTCGTTTGAAAGAAGTGATTCCTTTGGTTTCTTTACATCCATGTAACGACGCCAAACAGAATTAAAAGTCGTTACAAGTTTACTTGTGAAATATTTATTTTATTTTACGAAGAAATATCCAAAGCAATACAATTCAGTGGTTATATGGTTAATATTTTATTAGACATCAACAACTGTAAATTTTGTAAAACGAAACGTAATTGATTTTTTGTCATAAAAATGTTGTTTCACTTACAAGATACATTATTTATATTACTTGTGGATTTACAAATGTGTAAATTGATTTTAACTTTTTTAATTATAATTTTTTATTTGAATTTAAAATGGCTGCTAATGTTGTTTGCTAAAGTTTAGTTCATAACAAAGAGGTCACACCCAGTAGTGTTCATTGTGTATCGAGCAGTTATTTCTCCAGTTTGCAATGTGGTGGCCGGCCCAGCACCTTGTCAGTCTCTCTCTTATTTCCCTCATCCTAAAGGATAAACTTAGTAATTATTACTATGAGCTCATAATGAGAGGCATATTCTCATTTCTCATTGAAGAAACTGATGAGGACTTAGTATCCAACTGCTATCCGTAAAACATTTTTTAACCCATCACAACAACCTGCTGGGACCGATAACTCGGATAATTGGACAGTTATCCATCTGCCATGCGCAATCACGGCTCGGAGCTCTATCTCCCCTTGCAAAGAAACAAATTTGACACACGCACCGGCCATTTGTGAGATGGATGCCAGACGTCGTGTGCATTGCCGTCAAACGACTCTAATGAAGGGGTCGGTCCTCCCCTCCCCTGAACGTGAGCTCCGTCGTACCGGATGGATAAAGGGCGTGCGTGTGGTTTCACCGATAGAGACGTGCGTTTCCAAACAAGTGGTGAGAGCGATATGGGTCGATAATTGTTTAGTCTTTGAATTTGGCGGTTCCCATAACCTTTATTTAGTCTACGTGTATTTGTGTAAAATTGTTGTAAGTTTGGACTGTGACACGGTATAATGTGCTTTCAGCATGGTGCTGACCACCGACTTGGAATACGCCAATAAGAACAGTGATGAACGTCTGATTTTGTATCGCAAAATTATTACCGATATCTTATATATATATAGTTGTAATAAATATACAAACAAATGTATTTTATTTTGTAACATTTTTAATGAATGTTAACAGAATAAGTGTTTTTAAGAGGGGGTGATGTTGTTCGCGTCCTCTGCAAATCTTTACAGCTGTACGTACCCCCTGGGTAGTTCTAAACGAGCAACAATATTAACTAAGGAACCTATATTTCATCGTGTATGTCCGATAGTAACTAAGGAACTTATATTTCATCATGTATGTCCGATAGTAACTAAGGAACTTATATTTCATCGTGTATGTCCAATACTAACTAAGGAACCTATATTGCATCGTGTATGTCCAATAGTAACTAAGGAACCTATAATTCATCGTGTATGCCCAATACTAACTAAGGAACTTATATTTCATCGCGTATGTCCAATAGTAACTAAGGAACCTATATTTCATCGTGTATGTTCAATAGTAACTAAGGAACTTATATTTCAGCGTGTATGTCCAATACTAACTAAGGAACCTATATTTCATCGTGTATGTCCAATACTAACTAAGGAACTTATATTTCATCGCGTATGTCCAATACTAACTAAGGAACCTATAATTCAGCGTGTATGCCCAATACTAACTAAGGAACCTATATTTCATCGCGTATGTCCAATAGTAACTAAGGAACTTATATTTCATCGTGTATGCCCAATACTAACTAAAGAACCTATATTTCATCGCGTATGTCCAATAGTAACTAAGGAACCTATATTTCATCGTGTATGTCCAATAGTAACTAAGGAACCTATATTTCATCGTGTATGTCCAATAGTAACTAAGGAACCTATATTTCATCGTGTATGTTCAATAGTAACTAAGGAACCTATATTTCATCGTGTATGTCCAATACTAACTAAGGAACCTATATTTCAACGTGTATGCCCAATACTAACTAAGGAACTTATATTTCATCGCTTATGTCCAATACTAACTAAGGAACCTATAGTTCAGCGTGTATGTTCAATAGTAACTAAGGAACCTATATTTCATCGTGTATGTCCAATACTAACTAAGGAACCTATATTTCATCGTGTATGCCAAATACTAACTAAGGAACTTATATTTCATCGCGTATGTCCAATACTAACTAAGGAACCTATAGTTCAGCGTGTATGTTCAATAGTAACTAAGGAACCTATATTTCATCGTGTATGTCCAATACTAACTAAGGAACCTATATACCATCGTGTATGCCCAATACTAACTAAGGAACTTATATTTCATCGCGTATGTCCAATACTAACTAAGGAATCTATAGTTCAGCGTGTATGTTCAATACTAACTAAGGAACTTATATTTCATCGTGTATGTCCAATACTAACTAAGGAACCTATATTTCATCCTGTGTGTCCAATACTAACTAAGGAACCTATATTTCATCATGTATGTCCAATACTAACTAAGGAACCTATATTTCATCCTGTGTGTCCAATACTAACTAAGGAACCTATATTTCATCATGTATGTTCAATAGTAACTAAGGAACTTATATGTCATATTGTATATTCAAAAGTAACTAAATAGCCTATATTTAATCGTGTATGTCCGAAAGTTACCAATAAACATCCATTTTTAAATGTACTTCAGCAGTCATTCTACAAAATATGAACACGTGAATTAATTTTAGAGTTAATTAATAGAATTAATAAAGCAACAAATTCAGACCAAAACAGTAGGCCTACGCAAAACCATATAAAAAATAATAATAGTCAAAATAAACCAACTACTATATGACGATACGGCAAATGCAAATTCAATGTTAATGGAGAAGGTACATCTGTCCGTGCTCTATAAAAAAACTGCTCGACAAAAATGCTTTATATATATATATATATATATATATATATATATATATATATATATATATATATATATATATATATATATATATATAAAAGCAAGTTTAAAAAGTGCTTGTTTTGAAATTTTTAAATAAAGGTTTTCTCTCAGCCTTACAATATCATACCACTATTATCACTACTTACAACTAATGTCTTACAGTAAGTATTTAAACAAAAAAGAGTGAATTTTGTCTTAAAAGAGAAGATTTAAAATTAGTTAACATTCCTGGAAAAATTAGAATTTCAGTTCTGTATAATACGGTACTTTTCCATAATTTATGAGACTCTCAAATGTACATGTCACCTAAAATGAGAGTGGTAAGGATGACAAACGCCTCTCATCGTGGCTAATGTGGCAACACTGTCAAAGTCTCGGTGCATCTTGACTTTGTTCAAATTGTGTTGTTTTATCCTGAATAATGAAAATGGGTCAAGCTATTCTATCGTGCAACTGGTTTACATAATTAATTGTGCCTACACTCACCCTTCAACATATGATCGAACCAAATGTTCTAACCTTACAAACTACTTTGTATCCATAACACACTAAAATTTAGATTAAATTAGTGGGTTTTGGTGAGTGGTGTTCTATATGAAGTTCCAAGCTTGTGCCTTACTTGTAATATGTGGAAATGCTACTTTTCTTTCTCCGTGTAATAAAAATGATAAACACTATAGTAAACAGAAATGAACACTATAGTTATCAACAGAAATGAACGCATAATAAGATAAAGAAATTAAAAATGTAATTTATTTAACTGGCCGGCGTGGTGGCTCAGTGGTTTTCGGACTGCCGAGTCCAAAGTTCGAATCCCCAACTGAATTATCGGTCGGTGTTGAAAAAGGGCACAGGCCTGAAGGCCCATGTGGAATGGAGAGTAAAGTTTTAATTTACAAATATATTTAAACGTACATAAGTATTTTGATGAATTTTAACTTTAACTTTGGTGGTGACTTCTACTAAACTGAACGGACTACACTTCTGAATTCGATCTCTTAATAATGTATTTTAAAAAGACAAATATGTAATTTTTTACACGGTTTTGCTTTATACTCAGCAATTCTTAACCTCGTTCGGAATCTTCTTATAATTAATATCATGTTCGATAAATGTCACTTTTATACGAAATGAACTCAGAAAGACAACACAGGTAACAACCCCTACCACTGGAGATCGTTAATATTGGACTGAGGTGAGGGAAAAATAATAACAAAAATTGCCCTTCAGCTTGGCGAATTCCCAATCGCTAATAAAAATGTTCATCGGAAATCCTATCATTCTTGAGTCAATCCAATAACGGCAGAGAGGTGAGGAGGGACGACAGGGGAAGGAAAGGCAATCATCCCCAGTTATCCCGTCACTTGTGGGTAATTCCCCTCGCATCCGCGACAGTCGTGATTAGCGAAACCTTACGCATAATATAAATATTTCACATTTCTGACATTCAATTTGATGTTGCATGCACACCGTATTTATTTATTACTGTAACTGATAAGTCCTGCGTCGTACTGTATTGTAGAATGATCACGAGACTACAATCAATTAACTAACATTTTCTAAATTACATCACGGGCCCAACTACGGTAACGTAGGTATGGCAAATATTTTCAACAAATTGATATATCGAATTATCGATATATTGCAAACCAAATATCGATCTAACGATAATATCGGAAGAACAATATTGATATATCCGGTAACTGATATATCGAATTGTAAATGATTTATTTGTTTAAAATTATGCACTAACTCTTATGTCATGACCAAAAATACCCTCATGTTTTGCTGTCACTATTTAGAATAGTCTACTGAATGTAAAAATTAAATCCACTTATCTACACGAAACAAGTAGTGGTCTGTGGGGTTGAATGGAACAAAATCTAAATAAGAACAATTATTCTTTAATTATTAGGTTAATTATAAAAGAATAATGTAGAATCAGCATTGCCAACTCACACACAACTTCATTTACCCGTTACACCCTCTGGTCTACAATAAACTACATTTTAGTGTGTTAATCTAATATAAAAATACTAAATAAAGTTACTTTATTACTTCAATGCATATTTTTACGCATGAGCGGCAATTTAAAAATAAATGTGTCTTTTTCGAATCGTGATGATTTTGAGGAGAGAGAATAACCTCAATATTTAGTGATATGATTGTCGGACCAAAATATCGATATGGCCGATACTATCGAAAGAAAATATTGATAGTAATATAAGAATAAGAATAAGAATAAGGATAAGAATAAATTTATTCCAACAAAAAATACACATTTACAAAATATTGTACATGGTTTGGAATTACTAGTCATCTTTACTAGTGCACTTTACTATATCGATAAATATATCGATATATAGAAACAAATTTATCGATATGTCGATATATCGTTGCCATTCCCACGGTAACGATATCGATAAAACAGACACTACAAGACTCCACAATTTACAGTTTTTAGTCTGCAAAATTATCTCTTCACAGTAGGAAGTTTTTTGTTTATGTCCTTATGTTTATTTATTAATTTTAGGTTTAACGTTTTTAGCATGTTATATTTATGTGTCCATCTATATCAATGACGATTTATGTATGTTGAGTTATTTATGTATACTTTAATGTACACTTACATAGTAAAGTCTAAAAAATAAAAGAGTTTTGATCCGTGAGGTCAGGCACAGACCGTCATAAAAGTGTCAACTTCCTTAGTTGCTCCTCTGGGCGACGTTTTGATCCGCGAGAAGGAGAAAGTGAGACTGCCGAACAGGGAGGGAAGACAGCAGATGGGGAATATGGGAGTGAACAACCGGGTGGTTATATGTCGGTCACTCGGCAGAAACATTTTACCTAACAAAGACAGATATATTTGCACTAGGTATGATGACTCTGCGATCGTATTGAATCTTATTACAGTTGCTAGATGTCTAAAACAGATCGTGATTACTTCTAGAGTGATTTATTTACTAATTTCATTGTTGGCTATGTGTAATGCAACTTTGTCGATCAATGGTTTTGAAACGCTTGGATTTAATTTGAATTTTTAATCTAACAATTACATTATTTATTAATAATAATAATAATAATCGTCCCCATAAGCTTTATTTTTAAACAACCTACGTTGAATTGCTATTATATTTAGAAAGTAAACATAATATTATGCTTTTTAATAAATCCATATAAGTTAGTTAAAAATCCAAATTATAACTAAATGACAGATATCAATTGTATGAATGTAAAAATCAACTTTAAAATTAACGTCCATTAACGGGGAGAAAATGTGTAACGTTTACTAGGTAGGTAACGTTTAGGTAAACGGACGCCTTCTGTCTGTATTTTATATAATAAATAAAATTATATAAGTACATTAAAGGTGTAAAAATATAAACGGACCAATTTGAAATGAATTCTGCTAACATACTTCATGATATTTTGAGCTTCATTGAATTAAATGCGTTGTATTATAATAGTTTGCAAACTATTATAATACAACGAATATACCTAACCTATGGCTTAAACGCGACATATTTATTTTATAATTTGACTCCCGTTAAGCCTCATATAATAATAATAGTCTAATCTTTATAGCATCAAACCTCAAATGAGGAATTACAATATATAATATAGTATCATATAGTAAATATAATAAAAGTTGAGTAAAATGTCCATATAAATTACTATTGAATTTTAAAGAAGTCTTCAATTTTGTATGAACATTATTCTAATAAATACATTATTTATTATTTATTTTGTATTTTATACATTACCGGTATTATAAATAAAAACATTATTACATATCTTTTTTTTTAAATTGTTTCACTTTTAGATTTCTTAAATTATAAGGCAATTAAATATGTAATTTAATACCCATAAATTCATGATTTTTTGGTGTTGGTGAGTATTTACATTGTATATTTTCAGTTGATTTGAATTTCTTGTTTCATGCTTATATATATTTTTTGAGGATATTTATGTAAGTTAATTTCTATAATTATATTCAAACTATAATGTAATAAACCTGTAGTGTTTCTCTTACTTTAAAATAACTATAACAATCTTAATATATTTATGTAAGTTAATTTCTATAATTATATTCAAACTATAATGTAATAAACCTGTAGTGTTTCTCTTACTTTAAAATAACTATAACAATCTTAATATATTTATGTAAGTTAATTTCTATAATTATATTCAAACTATAATGTAATAAACCTATAGTGTTTCTCTTACTTTAAAATAACTATAACAATCTTAATATATTTATGTAAGTTAATTTCTATAATTATATTCAAACTATAATGCAATAAACCTATAGTGTTTCTCTTACTTTAAAATAACTATAACAATCTTAATATATTTATGTAAGTTAATTTCTATAATTATATTCAAACTATAATGCAATAAACCTATAGTGTTTCTCTTACTTTAAAATAACTATAACAATCTTAATATATTTTTGTTACTTCCTCGATGAGGGGCACCAGATTTACCCGTAGTTTTTTGTTTAAAGTTATTGGTTATTTAAGTGTTGTATAGGCCTACCAATATTTAACGCCAAGTAAATAATTACGAAAAAAGCAAACTTTCTCATGCATGTTATGTAGCCAAACAAAACATTTTGTTTTATTTTATTTTATAAATATGTGTTATTTATACAAATGTTCATAGTAACACATTTTAATTTCACTCTTTTTCATACGAACTACGTTGTATATTAAAAACATAGCTTTTAAAATCAGTAGGTACTGTATTTTTGTTACATTTAAAATAACACCTAATTCAAAGAATTTTGATGATAAACAATCAAACTATTTGGTTTCAATGTAAACATTGCTGCTATGGGAATAAACCAAATATAGATGCCAGCCTCTGCAGACTCGCAAGCAATAACTCTCCTTTGGAAACTGGGTTGATGAGCGACAAAATGAGTAATATCCTGTACATGTTAAAGAATGTGGTGTGCAGGTATGCCTTCAGTCTGCACCCTGAACTGTTCATTGTAACAAGTTGTGCTATGGAAGCTGCTTCAAAAGTGATCGTTGGTTACGAGGTAACGTGCAACTGTATTTTGTGCCAATCATCCCAAAATTCCTCTTGTCCCTCCTTGTCCCTCACTGTCACCACCCCTTCCACTTTTTACTTTCGCGGATCAAAACGCCACCTGAGCGGCAAATGGATTAGTAGGAATATTTATGACGGTCTATACCTGACTACACGGATCAAAATTCCGCCTCCCACACTCGGTGTGTTTAACCTGGCCTTAGTACAACCTTTATTGGTGCAACTAGGGATGGCAACGATTATCGATATATCGGGAATATCGATAAATATGTTTCGATTTATCGATATATTAGTATCGATATTTCTTTCAGTAATATCGACAATATCGATATTTTGGTCCGATATATCATATCACTGAATATTGACGTTATTCTCTCTCCTCAAAATCATCACGATTAGAAAAAAAAAAACACATTTATGTTTAAATCGCCTCTTATGCGTAAAAACATATACATTGAAATAATAAGGTATTTTATTTAGTATTTTTATGTATAAGGTTAACGCACTACAATTTAGTTATTACATAATTCATTTATAATTAAGACAATAATTGAAGGTATAATTATCCTTATTTTGAATATTTTTATTAAAACCCACAGACCACAACTTATTTCGTGTAGATAAATCTCGTATTTAATTTTTACATTCAGTAGACTATTCTAAAGTGACAACAAAACATGAGTGTATTTTTGGTTATGATATAAGAGTTATAAAAAAAACTCTTATATATAAAACAAAAAACATTATTATGTAAATATTGTTATTATGTAAATATTGTGCCTATTATTGTGCCTTTGTCATTATTATTTAAGATATGTATATGATGTGCTTTTTGGTTTATTTTGGTAAAGTTCATGTGAAAAGTGAAAGTTGTAAAATATTGATTGAATTATAAATATAATGTGCTTAAAAGTAGGAATAGTCTTATTTTTCAAATCCTTGTCAATTATTTAGATTCACATTGGTAAAATGGCCTATGATATTAATGTTTACTCAATAACGCAGTGTTTGGCTTTATTATTCTAACTCAGTAAACTTGCAATAATTTACTTCTCAGAAATATTTTAGCCACCATGAGTCAGACTTCCACTGCAAAAGTCCAATGTTCCAAGTGTTGGTACCGTAGATTTTTCTCGTGAAACTCGATTGTTACTTCTAACCCATGTTACTCATAAGCTTATTTAAAAAAAATATTTTATTAGAATTGTCAATTCCAATGTAATTTAATCGTCATATCGTTACACAAAACCAACTTTATTGTTACTATACAAATAAACAGACCACCTCAATATTGTTCAATTTTTATCGGGTTTATATCGTTAATCTTATTTTTTTATGTACTTTTCAAATATTTGAAAAAAATTCAAAAATTGTGATCCGGGAAAAAAGTTAGTTCACCTAGTGGGGATGCCAGTAAGTGACTCTTATGGAAACAGCTGCAGGCGGCTGCCAGTGCTGGGGGGTGTCCCGGGCCAGTCCCAGGTAGCCGAGGGTCCAGGAGACAGGTTCTATCATACAAACTATAGTGCATCATTTTTTAACAGATGAACCATTTATAATTTGGTTATATTTTTATCGTTAGATAGATATTTGATTTGCGATATATCGATATGATGAAAATATTTGCCATTCCTAAGTACAAACAACGTCTTAGACCGCTCGTCCGATCAGATATTCGAAGGGGTTTTCTTATTTTCTACAGTAATAAGGCATGACGTCATCACGTCAAGCTGGTCTCAAGGGTTAATTAACATTTCGAATTGTCTAGAAACGAAACTGGTGATTTTACTACAGAAAATCGACTATTATTTCTTTGCGATAGCAATCGATTGTGTACTCATCAAATAATGTTATAGTGTGTGCTTTAAAGTGGCAACTTAATACAGAAACACATTGAATAATTACTATCGCGCATTTACTTGGGGTGGAAATATAGGGAAACATATTTTGCACATAACGCAAGAATGGTAAAGTCTTGTTTCAAGCTGTGTTGTTATTAAAATTGGTTTATTTAATGATTTGTATTGTGTATATAAGGATTGATTTTTTAAATTTTGGTAATTTTACCGTTTAAAACTTTTGTTTTAACTATAAAGACATTACTGTACATTACTTTCAGTTATAAACAATTTAATAACTTTTTATTTTGTTTCCATTCGTTTTTATTATGCCGCAGTTGCTAGGAGTACGCGGGTGCAAGTTAATAACAGAACAGAGTACACATACAAACCACTGAGACTATTCACAATGCAAATTTCCCTTGTTAATAAGTGATAACCGCACTTCGGCGTTTGTTATTTTTTCATTCTTTTCCATTTGTTAAAGCGACTTTATATGTATTTAGCTGACCTTTTAATTTAGAAACCAATTTTAATGTAAAACCACTTGTTATTTTTCCTAAAATGAACGTTAGTACTATTTTATCAAACTATGTGGTTTAAGATTATTCCTAAAATCAAAATTTAAGCTTGTATCATCATAATTAAATCTTTAAAAATATTAATTTATTGTCATATAAAAGTTGTATTTCAAATGCATAATATTTTACGTATTAGGTAAAAGTAAAAAAAAAAAAAAAAAAAAAAAAAACCAATTGTAACTATAGAAATGGCTACTAGGGGACAACGTGTTGTGGAGATTCTACATCAAGGTGAGGTTCTATGCACGGGTCTTCTAATACCGACACGGCGTCCACTCGATGATTGCCATCAACGTGGACACTACTATATAAGTATGGGGTGTCCGTGTCGGTTGGTAGTCAGCGTCCGGATGTTGTGAAGGCAAAAGAACTGAGTGTCAGGCTTGTCAGTTAGCTGAAAATCAGACCAATACTACGTGGTTCGGATTCCATGTAATGCTGTAGGTCCCTTAGTTGCCCTGGCTATTGGGTTGTTGATAAACTGTTGTTTCTGAGCTAGTCACACCCACTTAGTTACAAAACTACACAGGACATTATACTCATCCTACACTCAAGTAATCATTAATATTTGCCTAACAAACGCACAATCAGTGTCGGCATCTCTAATCTCATTTAATAAATAATTGAATAAATGAATTTATTTCCAACTAATAATGACAATTATCCATTTACATAGTACTTATTTGGAAATTAACTGGCCACTATATCGAGCGAGTTATATGACCAGTTTGAGTAAAGAAAAAATATATATTTAAAAAACATAGCATTAATTAATTGAGTCTAGCAATACATATAATTGCATAATAGAAGACACACAATCACCACCTCCAGTGTTTACATTCCTGAAAATATAATTTAATTAAAGTATAAAAATAATCTAAAACTATAGACACAAATAATTCAGAAACGTGAACAAGAGAGTTGTACATGTGTTTTATGACAATAACTTCTAGTCAAGAACAAAACAAACAAATCATTTTATGTTATATCAATATTAAAATAGCTTACGTTTTGTTGCAGTGAAAGCCAAGTAGTTATTTTTTTACAAATTAACTGCATTTTTAATATCAAGTGGAAGAAAATTAAAAAAATTTGGTCCTAAGAGGGCAAGTGAACATTTAAAAATGGCTTTGTTTACTTTTGGCAGTCTGTAATTTTTGTTCTGTATAAATCTTCTTGTGTAGTATAAATTAGTGTTCCTTATGTTTCCACTTCTAATAAAAAATAATCTTAAGACTTTAAATGTAAAAAGGTGCTGAAGGGGTAGAATTTTTAATTGTCTGTAAAGAGGGAAAGAGCTTTCTTTCTTAGTTTTCTTTAGAATTATCCTTAGGAAGTAATTTTGTGTTGTTCTTAATTTGTTTATTAAATATTTGTAGCTTCCACCCCAGCACAATAGGCCATACTGCAATCTGGAATTAATTAATAGTAATAATAATACGAGTTATAAGAGCTTTATAATATTACAATTAATTGTGCATTACAAATGGTGGCTGAATCGTGTGCAACCCCAACTAACTTGGAGAATTAATTCTCTGGGTTAGGCTACATTCAAAGGCATGTTCAACAGTATTTAAGTCCACCATGGACGTCTTGGACTAGTTAGAAACGTCAATTTCAAAAGATTTTTAATTAATAAATATAAAGTTCATGGGGACGATTTTAATGAGTTAGCTGGAAAACATTTTTTTTATTTGACTCAGAGGAAGAAAAGTAAATTATTTTTAAACTAACCACTTCTCTGAAGCATTTACATCCAAAATATGGGTTTTAAGCTGCTGGAAGAAAATGTACAAATGTAAATATATATATATGTATATATCTTTTACACACATATATATATATATATACAGGTTGTCTTAAAAGTCCCACCCCCCCTACTAACTTTCTTATGAATACAGATAAAGTGATTTACTTCTGGGAATGTTTATATGACCAACTAAGGAGGTTTTTTATGTATGCAAATTTTTTATACCCCCTCTCAAAAGGGGGTAGTTTGGGGGTAAGTCAAATTTTTTAAATAGAAACCCCTATCAAATGACACATCATTTTAAAGGTAATATTAAAAGAAAAAGAATGGCGGAAACTAGAGGTCTCTAACATTAGTCTATCAAATTTGGTGGCAGTTTAAAGTTGGAATTATTTCATAAAACCCCCTAAGTAATTTTAGAACGGGAAAAATGGTCAAAATGCTGAACTCTCACCTCAATTTCACTCAGATGAGATGCTCGAAATGGCTGCCATGAACTTCTTGACAGTAAAAAAGCCTGGATTGAAAACCACGTCTCACATTTTGTAAGATTTCAGGCGTGATAAGGTGGCAGGCCTCTTCGATTCTTGTCCTTAATTCATCGAGGTTTGCGGGCTTTGTGTCGTAAACTTTACTTTTGAGGAAACCCCAAAAGAAAAAATCCAGAGGTGAAAGGTCAGGTGAACGTGCCGGCCACTCTACCAAAGTGCCACGTCGACCTATCCATCTATCGGGAAACGTTTGGTCTAGGAATGTCCGGACAAGCATATTGTAATGTGGAGGAGCACCATCTTGCTGAAATACAGGCTCATAAGTACCTTGTACTACCTCATTTATTGCTGGGACAATGCCGTTCCGCAACATGTCCAAGTATTTAACGCCAGTTAAATTACCATCAATAAAGAATGGCCAATAACAGAGTTTCCCAAAATTCCAGCCCATACATTTAATTTTTGTGGCTGTTGCGTATGGGCTTCAACCATCCAGTGGGGGTTACTGTTTGCCCAATAACGGCAGTTGTGCCAATTGACTGTCCCATGCAAAGAGAATGATGCTTCATCACTAAAACATATCTGTGATATTAAATTATTATTCTCTTCAATCTTCTGCAACATTTGCTCACAAAACTGAAGTCTTCGGTCAGGGTCGTCTTCATTTAATTCTTGATTTAACTGTACTTTGTACGGGTGGAACTTGTGACGCTTTAACACTTTGTGAACAGTATCTTTTGAAATTCCAACATCAAGGGCAGTGGACCGCAGAGATTCATGTGGGTTTGCAGCATAATTTGCTAAAACTTGAATTTGGATCTCTTCTGTCGCAATGGCAGGGCGTGGTGCATCTTTGACACTAAAGTTTGTTGAGAATTTGTTTACTAAACGTCTAATGTATGCCCTGTCTACTGGTCTATCCGGATAGGCAGCATTAAATAAACGAACTGCTTCATGAACATTTCTCCTAGCTTCCCCATAGAACAATATCATCTCTACTTTATCTTCATTTGACCGAGCCATTTTTATTGATTACGAATAAAAAGATATTTAACACAGTAACTGAACTGAAAGTGTTACACGTACTAACTAGTAACCTAATAAGAGATAAGGGAGGAGCCACTGGTATTCCCAGGTTGCCCTACTGGACTTTGGTCAGACAAACCAAAACCAAATAAATGCTATGTTATTTGTGGTTTTTGGTGTTTGTTGATTCTTGTAATAACTTGTTTTACGATTAGGTGTCATCAGTTTTCAAAACTAACTGGTGGGTGAATGTTTTGTCTGCCTTACAACAATTTTAAATGTAACATAAGCTGCGGGGGTTTTATGAAATAATTCCAACTTTAAACTGCCACCAAATTTGATAGACTAATGTTAGAGACCTCTAATTTCCGCCATTCTTCTTCTTTTAATATTACCTTTAAAATGACGTGTCATTTGATAGGGATTTCTATTTAAAAATTTTGACACCCCCAAACTACCACCCAACATTTAAATCGATTTCTTCACAAAAATTAATATTGGAAAACTTGAATACTATAAGTTTACCAATATAAACAAAGAGACATAGCATTACCACCCTCCCATACACGTTCAGTGACCCACCCGCCCAGGCATACGTACGTACAGTGGTAGTGACCCACCCGCCCTCGCACACACGTACTGCGTTAGTGTACCACCTTCACTCACATAGACGTACAGTGGTAGTGACCCACCCGCCCTCGCACACACGTACTGCGTTAGTGTACCACCTTCCCTCACATAGACGTACAGAGGTATTGACCCACCTGCTCTCAATACATGTACAGTGGTAGTGACCCACCTGCTCTCGATACACTTGAGTGTACACTCGATACAGTTATGAGAGGGGATGTAAAAAATTTGCATACATAAAAAAACTCCTTAGTTGGTCATATAAACATTCCCAGAAGTAAATCACTTTATCTGTATTCATAAGAAAGTTAATAGGGGGGGGGGACTTTTAAGACACCCACAAACTAAACCAATAAAGCAAAGATCGTGAAACTTATTTTAAATTTTGTATAAACTCATTGCTGACTATAGCACATTTTTTGGCTCACACTTTCATATTTAAATTTAAACTAAAACAAATAAATACAGGGGGTTTACTCTTTTCACACAAATCTCAATTTTATAAATTTATAAATTAAAAACCCGTCATTTAAATAAATGAAAATTTATTAGTTAGATAGCTATGTCAATGAGAGAATATTTTTCAAGTGTCAACATTTTTATTTTATTGGTAAAAATATTACTATAAAACAACTTTTCTAAGCATTGGCTGATCGGATTGGCACTTTTATAGTTTTATTTGAAGTATAAATACGAAAACGTATTTTACATTGTTTATTGATATCAATCAACGCACAATGAGTTGATAACGATTTCAAATAGAGTTTCTCGACATGCTTTATTTGTTTAATTGGTCTAAGCATCCAAACTTTGGCAAGTTTCCATCCGACAGTCCGTAACCTACTGTACCGGAAGAGCCCTGTGTTAATGGGGAAGGAGAGGGATGCCAATCCGCTTTTGTCCCAAGGGCAGCTCAAAGAAGCCCTTCATGTTGTGGGGGTGAACAAGAGCGCAAATGAACTGAGGAGTTGTGGTGGGGCTTGGGTTACCAAGACTGGATGGCATGCACCTGGCCGGGGAACGTACGACTTCACTGGACCATGACTAAGGATGGTAAATATTTTCAACATATCGATCTAACAAAAATATCGAAAGAAAAAATCGATATACAGGGTGTCTCTGAACTCTCTGATTTCAGCTATAATATGTTGTTCCTAGTTCATATGGGATACTAAATATCATATTTAAACTGTCCAAAACTCCTTGTCTATCCGTACAGCCGCCATTTTGTTTTTTTTACTAATTAATTTTTATCTCAAGAACTATACGTTGTATTGAGCTGAAACTTTGCACTGCTCTTTATTGCATAAAGAAGTATTTATGAAAAAAATACTGTTTTTTCTCCTTGACATTTTCAAAATGGCGGCCATGTAAAATTTTTAACCTTAAATAAGTCAAAAACCAAAAAATACTAAAAAAATTATACAGAACAATCTTTTTTAGAGGATTTAATTATAAAATTAAAAATAGTACTTTTTTTAAAAATCGCATGAAAAATAACAAAGAAAACTTAAATTTTGTAATACTATGTACAGTACTCTGTGCCGAGTCCAGATGTTGTACGAGTATTACAATAACAGGAAAACGCTGATAATAAAATATCTGTACAACAAATTTAGTTACCAAGAGCAATAAAAAACTTACAAACTACTTCTACATTACAATAGTTGCTCAACATGTCCTCCTCCATTTTCATTACAAACGTTGCGTTAGTGATCTTCGCACCTGTGCAAATTCATTGTTCTCCTGTATTACAGCTGCGGCTTCTACAATTCTACCTGCCAAATCCATTGCGTTTTCAACAGGTGTTGAATAAACTAACTCTTTCATTCTTCCCCAAAAATAAAAATCCAGTGGTGTCAAGTCGGGTGACCTTGGAGGCCACGATATTGGTCCCCCTCTTCCAATCCATTGTTGGCCACACGTCGCATTTAGGGCCGTAGAACGTTTGGCACACATTTTTGGCCGATTTGGAATGGCACGTTTGGCACAGTCATTAGAGGGGATTAAGAAGGGTCAACCTGTAAGTTTCAGAAAGGCACGATTGGCACACACCGCCCGGCCAGGTAGTAGCAGCCAGGTGGCCAGAATGCGGGAAAATGGGAACTTTTTTGCCCCCGCAAATTACCTGCTGTGGTGCTTATTGAAGTAAGCAACTAACCTAACCTAACCTAACCTAACCTAACCTGCGGTAGATCACAGCTGCTACCCAGGTAGATCACGGATGCTACCCGAGTAGATCACGGCTGCTACCCAAGTAGATCACGGATGCTACCCAATTGGAACACGGATGCTACCCAAATAGATCATGATCTAACCTAACCTAACCTAACCTGCGGTAGATCACAGCTGCTATCCAGGTAGATCACGGATGCTACCCGAGTAGATCACGGCTGCTACCCAAGTAGATCACGGATGCTACCCAATTGGAACACGGATGCTACCCAAATAGATCATGATCTAACCTAACCTAACCTAACCTAACCTAACCTGCGGTAGATCACAGCTGCTACCCAGGTAGATCACGGATGCTACCCGAGTAGATCACGGCTGCTACCCAAGTAGATCACGGATGCTACCCAATTGGAACACGGATGCTACCCAAATAGATCATGATCTAACCTAACCTAACCTAACCTAACCTAACCTAGTGAGGTTTAAATTTAAAAATTTGTTATATCACGGGCAAATGACTGCCACGCAGAGTTGACGGGAATAATACAATTCCCGTTTTCCCTCGTTCGATGGCGTCTACCTGGTCGAGCGACTGTGCCAATCCTGCCTTTTCCAAGCAGGCGAGTTGACCCTACTTATTCCGCTCTAATGATTGTGCCAAAACTGCCATGGGCAGAAGGTCCAAAAATGTGTGCCAAACGTCCGATCCCCGCATTTAGATGGTTACGTACAATTTCCCCAAAGTGAGCAGGTGCACCATCGTGCTGAAACCACATGTTAATTCTTTGTTCCAAAGTAATATTTTCCAACAGGTCAGGGAGTATATCTCTTAAAAATACAAGATATGTAGCTGCAGTCAATCTTTGAGGGAAAATATAAGGGCCTACAATATTGTCCCCTAGAATACCTGCCCAAACATTTATTGAAAACCGACGTTGAAATCCTCTGAAAGCGTCTTCCTTCGGATTTTCTTGGGCCCACACATGGCTGTTCCTGGAGTTAAACATTCCTTCTTGGTTAAAGGAACATTCATCAGTAAAAAGTACATTTTTCAGAAAGTTTGGGTTATCTGTTACCTTATGGATGAACCAGCGACAACACTCTTCACGTAGTGGGTAGTCTCTAGGTTCAAGTGCTTGTACTCTTTGTAAGTGAAATGGATACAGCTGTTGTTCTTTAAGTACCCGCCAGACAGTATCTTTGCTTGCGTTTAACATTTTACCTATTGATCGTGTACTTGTACAGGGATTTTCCTCAAACCTTTGAATTACATTTTCCTCAAACTCAATAGAACGTATTATTCTTTCTCTACCAGTGTCAGCCATATTTACATCAAACTTTCCAGTTTCACGCAGCCTTTGTGTACTGCATAAAAAGTATTCGCAATCGGCAATTGTCTATTTGGGAAACGTTCAGCATACAATCTTCTTGCTTCGTATCTATTTCCAAAAGCAGCACCGTAGAACAAATGCATATCACAATATTCTTCATTATTGTAATTAGCCATCAAAATCAATTTGGCACACAGTTAAACTTACAAATAACAATTTTAGCAGAGAGTTAAAGTTACAAATAATAATATTAGCACACAGTTAAAATTTACGAATAACAATATTGGTACTTCTGGTGATAAAAAGAATATGTTATGTATATGGGTGATAGGTTATGTAAGAACATTCTAATATGTAATGTTACACTAAAATTTAAATCATATGATTAATACAACAATGAAATTTGGGTTTGTAACATTTGGTTAATCAGCTGTTATAAGCTATTTCCTGTTATTGTAATACAACATCTGGACTCGGCACAGAGTACTGTACATAGTATTACAAAATTTAAGTTTTCTTTGTTATTTTTCATGCGATTTTTAAAAAAGTACTATTTTTAATTTTATAATTAAATCCTATAAAAAAGATTGTTCTGTATAATTTTTTTAGTATTTTTTGGTTTTTGACTTATTTAAGGTTAAAAGTTTTACATGGCCGCCATTTTGAAAATGTTAAAGAGAGAAAACCAGTATTTTGTTCTTAAATACTTCTTTATGCAATAAATAGCAGTGCAAGGTTTCAGCTCAATACAACGTATAGTTCTTGAGATAAAAATTAATTAGTAAAAAAAACAAAATGGCGGCTGTACGGATAGACAAGGAGTTTTGGACAGTTTAAATATGATATTTAGTATCCCATATGAACTAGGAACAACATGTTATAGCTGAAATCAGAGAGTTCAGAGAAACCCTGTATATGGAAACCTATAGTCCTATATCTAATTGTAAGAGATTTATCTGTTTAAAACCATGCACTAACTCTTATGTAATGGCCAAAAATACATTCATGTTTTCCTGTCACTATTTAGAATAGTCCACTGAATGTAAAAATTAAATACATTTATCTACACGAAGCAAGTTGTGATCTGTGGGGTTGAATGGAAAAAAAACAAAATAATTATACCTTCAACTATTATGGTAATTATAAAAGAACATTGTTATTTTTGTTTTCCAAATTTAAAAATGACACTAGGCTTCTTATAAGCACTAAAATTAAACTAATTAATTAACTAAACTACATTTAAGTGCAGTAACCTCACGTAAAACTACGAAATAAAGTTACTTTATTATTTCAATACATGTTTTGTACGTTTAAGAGGCAATTTAAATGCGTTTTTTCGAATCGTAACGATTATGAGGAGAGAGAATAGTGTCAATATTTAGTGATATGATATATCGGACCAGAATATCGATACGGTCGATATTATCTAAAGAAAATATCGATATATTGAAACATATTTATCGATATTTCCGATATATCGTTACATCGCTGCCATCCCTAACCATGACGAGGTGGAGGCACAGTTGTGTTGTAATGAGCAAATTCATTTTACCCGTTTCGAATTATACAAAGGTGTATTTAATTATATGAATTGTAACCAAGTGAGACAATTAAGATATTATTTGGTGACGTTACATATTGTTACATGTACGTAATACGTACGATGTATTAAATATATATGTTCAAACATTCAAATTGGGTGTAGGGTCAGTACCACTGTATGTGTAAGCAGGTGGGTCAGTACCATTGTACGTGTATGGGTGAGTGGGTGGGACAGTACCACTTTTCGTATATGTGTGAGTGGGTGGGACAGTACCACTATTCGTGTATGGGTGGGCGAGTGGGTCAGTACCATTGTATGTGTAAGCAGGTGGGTCAGTAACACTGTACGTGTATGGTTGAGTGGGTGGGACAGTACCACTGTTCGTGTATGGATGAGCGGGTGGGACAGTACTACTATTCGTGTATGGGTGGGCGGTGGGCGGGTGGGACAGTACTACGGTTCGTGTATGGATACTTCAATTATCTAGGGCTGGTTAATGAACACATTTTTAAAATTTAACTAACTGCAATTACCAAAATGTACAGTTTTTTGTAATATTGCTGCGTAAAGTACACTTTAGAAACAAGTCCTGTGTTTTACTAATAATTAAAATATCAATAATTAAGAAACATGATACAGTGTATCAACAATAACTAAGCTTCTTAGATTTTGGCTCGCACCCTTTGAAAAAGATCCCTTTTACAGTGGTATCAAAATTTATAATACAATTCCTGAAGAAGTATAGAACTTGTATGACAACTACTCTCTAGTCGATTGATCGTGATTCGCCACGGAGTGGTTCTCTACCCCCCCCCTCTTTGGTTTCCTCTAAACTAAACCATAATATCATTATATAAGCTCAGCCTGCTCCCCTTCTTCTAGGAAAACAGTTTGGTAGCACGAAAGATGCGTACAGCGAAAAATGCGTACAGCGAAATATGCGTACAGAAGGAAATAGTGGTATTTGACGAGGGTAAGTATTCTGCCCGGTGGCATGAAAGATGCGTATAGCGAAATTAGGTTAGGTTAGGTTAGGTCAGATTAGGTTAGGTTAGGTTAGGTTAGATTAGGTTAGGTTAGGTTAGGTTAGATTAGGTTAGGTTCTCCAATCCCAAGAAACTAAGCGACATTCATATTTATTTTAGAGGTAAACGCATTTATATAATTCAATTGTTGTAAAAGATCCATTTGCCCTCAAAGTTGTACGCATTTTTCGCCTATCTAATTGTTGTGACGTCATAGGTTACCCTCGTCATCTGTCAAAACTTGATCCTGTACGCATATTTCGCAAGATTCCTGGTGTACGCATTTTTCGCTTTACGCATTTTTCGTGTATTCAACAGTTTCATAGTCCAAAAAAATCTGTAAGTCTACTTTTAGAAGGCGCGAAGTAGGGCAATTTTGTGTGAATCATTGCAATATCTGGTTTCTCGCCATGTCCTATGAGCAAGCCACGGCTGTATTCAAATGAGTTTTGAAATTTTTACTTTTACGGAAAATTTAAAAATGCACTTTGACTGAAATTCTGCCAACTGCCAACTGACACATAATAAAAGAATAACAATTTCATGCTAAGTATAAATACAGATTGTAAGATGATAACAAAATAGTTCCTTTCAAACTGCCGGTACAAATTAGTACTTAAATATTCATCAATAAGTTGCCGATCGTAGATACGGGCGAATATGAGGGGCGAATGAGTGTGATGAGTGTAGCCATTGTTGGTAACGTCGACTGTTCCTTACAAAGAATAATTTATTAATAGTCCAATACCTAGAGAAGGGCAACTAAGAGATCTAAATATTTACGTGGAACCCGAACCACGTAGTATATAGGTCTGATTTTCAGTTAACTTACAAGTCGGTTACTCCAGTTCACTTCCCTATACTGCATTCGGACACTGAATACCACCCAACATGGACACACCAGAATTCTATAGTAGGGTCCAAGTCAATGGGAACCATTAAGCGGACGCTGTGTTGGTATTAAGAGGGCTGAGCTTAGAACCTAGCGCATACATTCTCCACAACATTTTGTCCCCAAGTAGCTGGGTTACAACATTACTAGTAATGGTTTGAAAAAATTTAGAAAAAATAAAAAATTGATATGGTAAAAAATATAAACCATTAGTTTTATTCTGAGAGGTAAGTACCATCTGTATTGGCTCCGGGGCAAACCTAGTAAGTGCCCCGCTCTCATAACTCCAACTCTCCAATCAATTGGGAATTGATTTCATTCCGATAATCGATAATTTGGATAGTTGTATTTTTCCCAATAAATAGTCTATTTATTTAATTACTGCTGTATGTTGAAATGAGCAAAAAAAAAAAAAAAAACGCAAACAATATTTTAAACAAGAAAGAGCATTTAATTACATTATTATAAATTACTTCCTGGCAAAATTTTGATTTATTGTTTTAAGACGGTGTTACAGTTTATAATATTTACTGAAGCATATTATGCATTATTTATTGTGACGTTTAAATATTAAAAATACTAAGTTTATTTAATGACATTCTGAAAGCAATTGGATAGTTGTGGTTCGGATGATTGGAGTTTTTCTGTACACTAAATGGTAGACTTGCTCATGGCATTAAACCTGTTTAAAATAATGTTTGTGGATTACAAATAAAATCATTTTCTTATTAATGTGTCAAGGAAGCTTTATATTATTTAAATGTTTTCTACTTAATAGGGGCCTACCTGTTAATTAACTCAGGGCAGTTGTTTGTTTGGAACTCGTTTTACTTTCCCCCATATGCAGCATAGAGAAAGTATTGCTATAGTACAAAAACATTTTTTTTACAAGTTGGTCTAAAAATCCATTTTAGGGTTCCCTGAACCCAAAAAAGTGGGGTTTTCGAAAAAAAATGTTTTCTGTCCGTATGTGTGTCTGTGTGTGTGTATGCGCAGTTCACTGGAGACCAAACGTATGTAAGTGGTCTGTAAGTGGTTAATGTGGTATGTAAGTGTTTTCAGCCAATATCTCCAGACTATTTTTTCAAATTTTGAAATTATTTTTTTTTTTTTTTATTTTTATGGGCAAAAAACATACAAAAATAGAATTTTCTCAAAAACGGCGCTAATAATTTTGATTACTTTTTCAGGAAAGATGTGATTAAAAATTTAAAATATTTTAGTAAAAACAGCATAACTCTAACTTAACTGGTATTTGAGGTATGGCAAAAAAACATATTTGGGAATCAAACTGGTAATTTTCAAAGTTTTGATTTTTTTAATATGGAGGAAGGTTTGTGCCAATTCTTAGGAACTATTTATTTAAATTGAATCTCTTTAACTCGCAAAACTCAGAATAAAAATGCCTCATCACGTTAATGGGACGATGGTTTTTTAGTAAACTAATTATGAATTTCGAATTCCACACTACTTAATGAGGAAAATCCACAAACACATGAGTAAATGTCTTTATTTCCCTTCTAAACTTGGGCGCTCGAAAGATCGTGTTGATAATATTGTCAGGTCGCTCCGCTCACCTGGAACCGTCTACTGTCGCACCAGATGGCTCGGCAGATTTACTGCCGTGATAACACCGCGCTTGTCTTCGTAAATCTACGCTTTCATAATTAGCGCTGTGCTGTACCGCTGCCCTTCCCTGGGACGACAAGTCGGCACCGTAACGTCTTCCGATAAATCACCGACAGGAAGGTAAACTACTATACCATTTACCCTAACTACAACTGGGTTCATTTACTCAAACTACTGGGAACAACCATAGAGAAAAGAGAAACAGAGGTCGCTTTATTATGGCCGCAGCGAACGCCTACGTAGCAGATTACAACTAATGTACTCTTTATACATCAGAAGAGGGTATAACGGGAGGGACTGACAAGGGGGTGGCCCTGCCATTCACATTATGTACTGGAGAAATAACTACCAGACATACATTGAGCATACTATGGGATGCGACCTCTGTTTCTTTCTTCTCTGTGAAAAACTTAAAATAACTGTGACGTAATTCTCCCTGCATTAGTAGCCTAGGATTTGTATTAAAGATCATAAAAGTACTTCAAATATATGCTCTCTTGTAATATAACCACATGGGACGCGATTTTTATGGTTTTATATATGGACAAAATTATAATCGGCACTAGTGGCGCAGTGCTGTAATCCAGCTACTTTGGGACAAAGTGCTGTGGAGATTGTAGGCGATAGGTTCTATGCTCGTTCCTCTCTTTGGTTGCCTTCGGCGTGGACACTACTACATACGACTGGGGTGTCCGTGTTGAGTAGTAGTCAGGTTCCAGATGTTGTATACGGGAGGGAACTGGGTATCAGGCTTGTTGATTTAAAAAAGGTTCGGATTCCAAGTAATGCTATAAGTCCCTTAATTGGTCTGGCTATTGGAATATTGATAAATGGCCCTTTCTGGAAATAAGTCGAAATCAGTTGTAATTGGGCCGGATAGTAAGCGACCTGCGTGTTATATTTAGCGCATGTAGGGGTTTCAGCGGCAGAGGGGATTCTTTCCACTGCTGATATGCCTTGCTTCACGAGAGTGACTAACTTTCGCCTACGTTGAACTTTCAACAGTATATAGTTGAAAAAAAAAATAATAAAATAAAAAACTCTAAAGAACTGCACAACAGCACGTGGCGTACCACTCTGGTTGCCATGAAAATGTTAAAATGGAATTAGTGAAGAAGAGTAATTCTCTGTCTCACTTGCACCCTAAGCGGCCTTGACTAGACTAGGTAGGTCGTCCACACTCAGCCAATCATGTTCGCCCTAGAATACGAACATAAATGTGTCGGTGTCTTATACATAAAGATCTTAAACGCTTTAACATGATTAATTTACATTATACGAGGATAACGGCGTCATATTTTATTTTTATTCTATTGAATTTTACTTTCCTTTAATAATTGGATTGGGAACTAGACCGTGTTGGATATATTTTGCCATTTTTTATATAAATGCACCCTAAGCAGATTTTATATATAATGATAAACATTTTTATATTTCACTCGGCTATATCAGTATTAACCTATAGAATGTTAATTGTGTGCTTTGGTACGTTTGATATTTGTTTAATAATTAATTCAAAAAAAAAAAAAAAAAAAAAAAAAAAAACAGAATAGTTCCCAAAGTTATTGAAGTTGTCAAAGCTAAAAATTAATTCTCTAATTAATAAGAATTTAGTCTACACAAAATTTTTATAACTACCGTATTACTGCCTTGTAGGTTGAAGATAATTAATTTAAAAGTGAACCAAAGAATGTAATATTTTAGCCGTCAATTATCTATATTGAATGCATAATGTTGATAATTAATCAATTATACCAGGTTATAAGAGCGTTCTACTTCGTGCTCGAAAAACGCAGATGCTCCTGCGATCTATTGGCTGCGCTGTCAACTACCTTCATTTTCTCGTCTTGTGATAACAACAGTACACATATTATGTACTTTTATAGCATAGCCTACTATATAATTTCCTTTAGAAGAGAAATTGGAAAAACAAACATTTAAAAGCTCTTTTAGTTCATAAGGTATACTGTTTTGTTGATTGTTTTTTATCTGATAAGGACGTTATATAACTAACTTGGTTATATATTCAACTGAATTACTTTTTAATATATTATGCAATTTATATACAGTAAAGTTATTCGTCAAATAAATGATTTGATTTATCTAATAAAAACATTATGAAGAGTAACGAAATTTGGTAAACTCGAATGAACTACATAAAACTAAAGGTAACAGCCAGCTCGTTACCTTTAGTTTTATGTAGTTCATTCAAGTTATAGCAACCCCAAAACAGTTTAAACTGAGATGCTTGTTTATTTTATCAAATTTCGTTACATATATACATGTATATATATATATATATATATATATATATATATATATACAGTATATATATATATAAATATATATATATATATATATATATATATATATATAAGTTCTTATACATTTTCTAGCGATATAATTTAGTAAATGAAAAATGTGTTACTTCAGAGTTAAGAAAAACAAGAAAAAACTAATTGTAAATATAGGCTAAGATAGAAACACCTGAAGACGACCAGAGTTTTTATAGTTGTCGAAACGTTGTGATTGTTCCTAAAAGATTTGAAACATTAGAAATCTTCAGAACAATCCAATACCAACAACAATTATAAAACAACAATAATTTCTTGTTTAAAGCAGTTTTATACTATTTCTACGTAGAAATGTTAAGACGAAAATAAATATCTCTTGCGTCCCGTTGATTTTGTTCACGAGAACTAATAAAAATGAACGGAGGTGATTTTAAACTCCTAAACGTTTTATTTGAACAATTGTAACATAATCAATTTACACCAAACAAGGACAAGTTGGACAGTAACATATTTTAATTTTATTCTTCATGATTGAGTGAACTTTTGGGTACGTTTTGTCATTTAATTAAGGGGAAACTAATGGATCTTTGCTGCACACTGCTAAGGAAATGTGTTTCCCAATGTAATTTCCATTCGCCATTTTACAGCGGTATAAAGGCGACGCCTGTCGTATCACGTTTGCACGTACCGTATCCAAGCACGTACGGCCCGCCGCCGGGATATTGCTGTTTGTGTTTCCTAGAACTGTACAAACTGGACTCTGCAGCATGGAACAATGTTACATTGCGGATATGTGTTGCAAAGAGTTATAGCAAATCTAAACAAGAGTATTATTAATTTGTAGAAAAAAGAAAAACACCACACTTAATCAGATAAAATTAACAGTCGTATATAGTAAATAATTTTGTCGCACTCAAACCTCCGACCCTCATCCTGGTGTTCGACTTGGAACTACTTGCAACTCCATTAACGTAGAGATATGCACGAATATGGGGAGTTAATGAGTGTAATAAGTGTAGATGAACGTGTGTAAACATTGTTACTAGTTAAGGTCGACTGTCACTTAGAAAGAACCATTTATTATTAGCCCAATAGCCAGGGCTAGGGACCTACGGCTTTACGAGGAATTCGAACCACGTAGAATTGGTCTGAATTTCAGCTAACTGACAATCCTGATAGTCAGTTTTCTTCCCTACACTACATTTAGACCCTGACTACCACCCAACAAGGACAACACATATATTGACCCAATATCAATGTACGTGTATGGGTGGGCGGGTGGGTCAATACCACTGTTCGTGTATGGGTGAGCGGGTGGGTCAATAGAACTGTTCGTGTATAGGTGGGCGGGTGGGTCAATATCACCACTGTTCGTGTATGGGTGGGCGGGTGTTTCAATACAACTGTTCGTGTATAGGTGGGCGGGTGGGTCAATACCACTGTTCGTGTATAGGTGGGCGGGTGGGTCAATACCACTGTTCGTGTATGGGTGAGCGGGTGGGTCAATACCACTGTTCGTGTATGGGTGAGCGGGTGGGACAATACCACTGTTCGTGTATAGGTGGGCGGGTGGGTCAATACCACTGTTCGTGTATGGGTGGGCGGGTGGGTCAATATCACTGTTCGTGTATGGGTGGCCGGGTGGGTCAATACCACTGTTGAGAACTGAGGATAGAACCTACCGCCTACAGTGTTCACAACAGCTTGTCCCCAAGTAGTTGGATTACAGAACTGTGCCACTAGTTCCGATATGAATGTCAAGAATATGTTAGTAGCACTACCAACACAAAATCTTAAGAACAGGAAACCCGAAATTTTTTTGCATTTAATTTAATCACTGAATCAGTTTTTAAGTTTTCCAAACTTTTCCTCCGCCCATCAGCTCAAGTCCAGTCCGACCGGAGAACTGACTCACTTTGCCACTTATGCAAACTACTTCATTTACATGTGTCAGTTTTCGGCCTCCTATCAGGAATAATCTATCAGGGGAATGTATCAAATTTGTGTTGCCAGTAAATTTATTGTAAACTGACATCCTCCGCGATAAGTTAAGTGTTCTGCCTTTTTTCAGGTTTGGGCACGTTAGGCTTCGCCTGGAGTCTCAATGTTGGCTGTGAACTAATTAGATACGACATGCTAGTTTGTCTGTCAGTCGTACTCTCTCTAAGTTGAAGGCGCTTGTTGTTTAAAACATTACGTAACTATTAGAATGTATGTCATTATTGGCAATCATTTTATACTGGGTGTCCCGTAAGTAACCAGCCAAACTTCTGGAGGTCATTCCTGGGGTTAAAACAAACAAAAAATGTCATATCGTATATCTCGCACCGTTATCGCTCTGTCTGTCTGTACGTAATATTTACAAAAAGATTAACATCTCTGAAGTTATTTGAGATTAAATCGTTTAAATCTGCATGGGTGTTGATGTATTTATTCGTATATATTATTCGTATACTACGCGAATTTCATTATTGTACAATAATATTTTTAAATCGGCGTTCATTTTAAATGTCTAAAGCAAAATATCTTTATAATAACCTTACATTTTATTACAAACCTATTTATGACAAAAACGTTGACAATGTATTTCTACAAATAATGTTAACATTTTTTTAAGATCAAACATCAATTAACTGAGAAATTGAAATTGCTATCGAATAAAAAGATTTCGCTGATTAAGAATTCCGTTGTTATTAGACAATATTTCAATTTATCAGTTTATTAATTGTTGTTCGATCATAAAACGTTTTATACAGTTATTTGTAGAAATAAATTGTTCAACTTTTTGTCATAAACAGGTTTTAATCAAATTTAAGGTCATTAAGATATTTCGCTTTAAACAATTTAAATGGCTACCAATTTAAAAACAATTATTGTAAAAAAATGAAATTTAAATAGAATATGAATATTAATAAGATCAACATTCATATCAATTTTCATTATTTTATTCAAATAACTTCCGAGATGTTAACGTTTTTGTAAAAATCACATACAGACAGAAAGACGGATAACAGAGCGAGATAAACGATTTATGACATTTTTTGTTTGTTTTTCACCCAAGGAATGACCTCCAGAAGTGTGGCTTCATACTTACGGTACATCCTGTATAATAAATACGTGAAGCCGTTTTATCTAACGCCACTCCTCCATAGTTTCTTGATCAATTTTAACGATTGAGAAAAGTAACAGCTGTTCAAATGTAAATGTTTATGAAATCGTAACAGCTGTTTGAATGTAAATAATGTTTATAATAATATGCAGGAGGTTATCAAGCTTTCTTAATGTTAGAGATTGTAAGTTTGTTAATATTAAGTGGGAGTTTTGTTTGGTTAATATATAAAAAAGGGAATGCATCTGGCTGTGTTTCTATCTACAGTATATGTCCTCACTACCCATTCACCTCACTATCATAAAACTTTGGGAAGTTTTTTAAAATAGTTTTAATCGCATCTGACTGAAGATGCTCTACTCCACTGGCCTTTAAACACTTTCAATAGTAATCTAAAGGATTTGTTTTATAAACTAAATATTGAACATTAGCAATAATTAAAAAGAAAAAAATTAATGAATTCTTTTTAAACAGTTTACCCAATAATTTGTAGTCAAAAACCACAAACCGAGGCCGAAGGCCGAGGTTACACAATCGCAAAAAGTGACAGGGCCGGCACGTGAAGCGTGTAGAGGTCTCCCCTTGTTATTTAATAGTTATTCATCGCTTACCATTAAATGAATATTAATAAGACAAATACAGTTGACGTATAATTTTCTTCAGGAATGAAAAAAATAATAAAAAATAACTTGTTACATTTTTGCACGAAATATTCGTAAAGCCATGTTTAGTGTACGTTTGGGAATGCGCCCTCTCGTGGGACAGGGAGAAAGTTACTCGCCAAACGGGGTTGGTCCAGGATTTGTGAAAACACTCTCCACCTCGTGGTAGACCGGAAATTGAAATGTGAACATCACATCCAGGTTGATCTAACCTCTCACATACAGCATGCAAATCGGTTATTTACAGTAGTTAGTTTTTATATACCATGATATTATTTTTTCTCGACAACAATTTTTTTTGGAGAAGGAACCATAGTTTTATGCTAAGTATAATGTATTCCATACACTTAAAACAGATTATGGAATTCTATTTTTTTATTTCGCCACATTTTCTATATGAACACATAAAAACGCTTCTTCAATAATGTTTATGGGACTTTTTAGATGTATGGGACTAATAGATTAAAGTCCTGTGCCAACCAGGAACATTTAAAAAATCCACAATACCCGCAATAAAAAATTTGTTCTGGCTTTTAATTTAAAATGGCTGCCATATTTTGTATTAATATGTTCTGAACACGTTTACATAAAAACGTTTCATCGGAGACTTGAAGACATGATACAGATGACGCGGTTGTGCTTTGAAACGTGTTACAGAGGACGTGGTTGTGCTTTGAAACGTGTTACAGAGGACGTGGTTGTACTTTGAAACGTGTTACAGAGGACGTGGTTGTGCTTTGAAACGTGTTACAGAGGACGCAGTTGTGCTTTGAAACGTGTTACAGAGGACGCGGTTGTGCTTTGAAACGTGTTACAGAGGACGTGGTTGTGCTTTGAAACGTGTTACAGAGGACGCGGTTGTGCTTTGAAACGTGTTACAGAGGACGTGGTTGTGCTTTGAAACGTGTTACAGATGACGTGGTTGTGCTTTGAAACGTGTTACAGATGACGTGGTTGTGCTTTGAAACGTGTTACAGAGGCCGCGGTTGTGCTTTTAAACGTGTTACAGAGGACGTGGTTGTGCTTTGAAACGTGTTACAGAGGACGTGGTTGTGCTTTGAAACGTGTTACAGAGGACGTGATTTTGCTTTTAAACGTGTTCCGGGACATTTGATTGTACTATGAAAGATTTCTTAGTATGTAGTTGTTATAGAGTTGTGATTTTATTTTGAAACATGTTCTAAACCTCACTCGCATACCAAGAAACGTATTCTACATTTAGCCTCACAATGATTCACAGTGTCATGGGGGCACCCGAGGTGCGACATGGACTACCTGAGGGTCATAATTGGACACTCGAGGTGCGACATGCAGCGAAAGAGAACCCAAAACTAACACTCGAGGTGCGACATGGCGAGTTAGTACCACCGTACGTGTATAGGTGGGTGGGTTAGTACCACCGTACGTGCATAGGTGGGCGGGTGGGTTAGTACCACCGTACGTGTATAGGTGCGCGGGTGGGTTAGTACCACCGTACGTGTATAGGTGGGCGGGTGGGTTAGGTTAGGTTAGGTTAGGTTGAAAATATACACGTAATAAATCAATCAACAGTCGAACAATTTTGTTGTTTCAAAGCCTCACAGAAAATGTTGCTTAGTTACAAACATATATATTCAAAAAAAAAAAAAAAAAAAAAAAATATATATATATATATATATATATGGACAGAGAGAGAGAGAGCGCGTCTACAACCCCGCAACCCTTCGCCGGGCTACCTGAGGTGGCATGTCGCACCTCGAGTGCCAGTTTTATGGCCCTTTGGGTCGCTGGGATTAACACAGGTAGTCCATGTCGCACCTCGAGTGCCACCAGTGTCATTACTCGGTTTATGTGAGTCAACCTTTACATAGACGACCTCAAATTAAGTCATAACATAGGAAAAGATTTCTTAAGAAGAAAACTGTATATATGCTACCAGTTGTTAATTTTATAAAGCTGTGAATTATATTTGGATCAAGATCCAAATGTCGTGTTCAACTTGTCATGACGTTAATAATAATAATAAAAAAAATGTAAAGTGATATCCTGTAACTTTATGGCAGCTACCAGAAGAAAACTAGTGGTTCTAGAAAGAAATGTTAAACAAAATCTCTGAGTATAAATTGCAAGCAAGTAACCAGTTTTAGAGTAACAAGTCGTCCAATGTTGACTTGGAATTATTCTGTAAACGTGTGTAAAGAGCTGAACGTATTGAATGAAGCCGTTGAATGTAACCAGATGCACAGAGATCTATATTCTCTGTGCCAGAAGTATCTGAAGTTAATCTTTGTTAAATGTATATCATAACCAATAATTAAAACAAAACAGATCTAATCGTAACTAAATAATGTAAAGAACAGACTTTACATAATTAATACACCCCCTTCAGCCAACAAAGTAATTAATTATCTGTTATGTTTTTATGTTTTTTTAATTTTCAAAACCAGATAAAAATAAATTGTCCCCAATTCAGCTACGTTATGGACGACCAGAGGCGTTGTACACACAAATACGAGGATGGGACAGTCCGCAACAACTTTCTATTAGAGATTCTGTAAACAACTGATGGGCTAGACCTCCTGCTTTCAATATATTTAAAATGATACATTACATGATTGTGAATTGTACTGATGATATTTGAAGAACTCATTCCTAAAATATTTCTCAAGTTTCATTTTCAGAGGAAGACAAAATATCTCATCTACTACTAACCCATGCCTAACCTTCAAGATGTTGCATTAAGCGTCGAGACTAAAACCGAACGGTTTTACAACTCACCACCAGTTGATTATTACACGAGTCTAATTAATATTGATTTCGATTTTTGAGCATGTAAATGTTGATCAATAAAACATACAAAACGAAATTGGAATTAAGACCTATAATTTTCTAGTGACATCCCTTGAAATTACCCTTTTAAATCAATAAATTTTATTCATAACCCAGAATTTTATTCGTCAAATTTCCGAAAAACTTGGTGACATATAAAAGATACAGAGGACGCTTTCTTATGGCCGCAGCTGATGCCTCAGTGGCAGTTATAGGTAGATTACAACTTAAGTACATCTTAATACATCTGTAGTAATAATTAATAGGTTTATCCTCGAGGATTTAGGGGAATAAAGGGAGGGGAGGGACAGACAAGGCGCTGGCCCTGCCATCTGCCCGGTGAACTGGAAAAATAACTACTCGACACACATTTAGCGCTCATTTGGATGCGACCTCTGTATCCTTCTTCTCTGTTGTTTGGCCTACCTACACTTAGTGCCTCCGTATGTAAGGGGTCGGGAGGGACTGTGAGTCGACCACCCCCACTACTCTACACACATACTGTGACACATTCACTCTATAACAAACAAAACACCAAATGGCTGACGACCCAAATGCGATCAAAATAAAATACTATTGTTGGTTTCGTTTGTAAATGGCATAACATAAAAATTACAACAAATATTTTTTGAAAATTATAGTGCAAATAAAAATACCTCGCGTTATAAGTTTTGTAAATATTTATGTTTACCAAGCAACACTCGCCAGAATGTCAATCTACTTTCGCACAACCTGGGGACAATTAGAGAAAGTTGTGTCAATAGGGTTAGTTGGAGCCGGAACTGTATCATGGATAATCCGTTATTCCCGACATACCTTCACTGAAATAGCTCCTTCGCACATGAACTGAGCCAAGTGACTACCATGGATTGACATTTATATACAGGCACGAGTGTCTCCAGGAAACCAACACTTTCTTTGTGGAGGAAACAAAACAACTTTCCCCTTTCCGGATATTAACACATCGGACTTTAGTGAATGAGGAAGATTTGGAAACTCCAATACACGATTCGTTGTAATATATATTTAATTTCAAATAGTATTTTTACTGAAAAGAATTAATTTTTACCACTTTTTCAAAATTTCACAAGTGAAACAAAAGTAATAAAATGTTTGTTTTAGTGATCTGTTTAATAGTTTACTTCCTACCTTTCACTCTTGAGTTATGGCTAAGTGCATATTCGAAACAAATCAGAAGTTTAAAATACAACCTCAATTATTTGCTAGTTAATGCAAGTGAAACAATCGATAATGTATCTAGACTAGGAAGTAAAATGTAGATGTACGAACCACTATTATATAGACATAGGGACAGGAACTAACATCTAGACGTATAAAGTCACATCTAGACATAGGAACTAACGTCTAGACGTAGGAACTAAGATCAAGACATAGGAACTAACATCTAGACGTATAAAGTCACATCTAGACGTAGGAACTAACATCTAGACGTAGGAACTAACGTCTAGACGTAGGAACTAAGATCAAGACATAGGAACTAACACCTAGACGTATAAAGTCACATCTAGACGTAGGAACTAACATCTAGACGTAGGAACTAAGATCAAGACATAGGAACTAACATCTAGACGTATAAAGTCACATCTAGACGTAGGAACTAACATCTAGACGTAGGAACTAACGTCTAGACGTAGGAACTAAGATCAAGACATAGGAACTAACATCTAGACGTATAAAGTCACATCTAGACGTAGGAACTAACATCTAGACGTAGGAACTAACGTCTAGACGTAGGAACTAAGATCAAGACATAGGAACTAACATCTAGACGTATAAAGTCACATCTAGACGTAGGAACTAACATCTAGACGTAGGAACTAACGTCTAGACGTAGGAACTAACATCTAGACGTATAAAGTCACATCTAGACGTAGGAACTAACATCTAGACGTAGGAACTAACGTCTAGACGTAGGAACTAAGATCAAGACATAGGAACTAACATCTAGACGTATAAAGTCACATCTAGACGTAGGAACTAACATCTAGACGTAGGAACTAACGTCTAGACGTAGGAACTAAGATCAAGACATAGGAACTAACATCTAGACGTATAAAGTCACATCTAGACGTAGGAACTAACATCTAGACGTAGGAACTAACGTCTAGACGTAGGAACTAACATCTAGACGTAGGAATTAACATGAAGACGTATGACTAACACCTAGAAAAAACACTAATTAAAAAAAATCTAAACGAAAGTACTAATATATAGATGTAAAACTATCATGCACAAGTTACGGTTTTTGACAGAATAATGTTGGCCTTGGCACTTAGCTCACTAAAAGAGGATGAATTCATAATACAGTAATAAAAAAAAAAAAACTTCTTTTTGGTTTTTTCAGTTCTTCATAGATAGTGTAGAAAGCACCTTCTGAGTGTCACGTGGTATTTAGTGGATGCACTGACCATCTCTTTTCTTTATAGGGTTTACTATGGTTAAGCCAAATATAACACATGGATACATCTTCTTATTGCAACCAAAGCAAATTGAGGTTAGAACAATACTCCCAAGCACTCGAATGATGCGCGTTTTTTGGCGCTCGGAGAACGCGTGACATTTTGTTCTCGCGTCGTACGACGGCCACACGACGCGCTGCATAAAAGGGGGGGGGGGATAGAAACAGCCCCTCAACGTTTTCCTGTTTTCCATAAGAGGAACATTGACATTAAATTAATAATTTATTCCAAACAGTCAATAAAAACACATGAACATGACACTAAAGCTTGGCTGATTTGGTCTTCACTGTGACCTGTTTAAGGTCATTTCTAGTCACTCCGATATGATTGCACTAAAGTATTTTGAATACTTGTAAAGTAGAATTAAGTTATAAGATTTTTTAGACTATAAAACTATGTTTTATATAAGAGCTAAGAGAACGGCAGCAGGCTGAGCTTTTGTTTTTATGGTTTAGAGAGAGACACGGAATTACGGTAGAGGACCACCCCGCCGGGAAGCAAGGGCTGTCGGCTAGTAGCAGTATACATTTTGCATTTTCTCATGATTTTCTCCAGATAATCGGGAACGAGGTTATCTCAATTTTATCTGTCTATCAGTAATGCTTGCGTTTTTGTGTTTCACTCGTTTTAGATTTTTTTAATGTTTCACTCGTGAGAGGAATCTGTTTGGAATTCACCTTAGCATGTCACCATAGCAGTTTTCTTCAAAGTTATATGTCGGGCAATGTTTTCTTATGGGGAACCGAATTAAAACGCTTGATACTCAGGTATACTGAACAGTAAACTTTAATTACCTAGACATAAAAGCTATACATTACTAAGCTTATGTTGTCATCCCGTACCTTTACCTATGTTGTCATCCCGTAGACTCTCTTCACAGAGATCCATACTCTTTCAACTAAATTGAAGGCAGCAGTGCCTCCCACCGTTCAGGGGTTGTAGAAAACTTATTTGTAGGAAAAAGAATGGAATAGAATGGATTCTCATTTTAGGAAAGAAAGTCAGGAACCTCGTAGTATCGTTTTTCAATAAGATATTTTTTCAATTTTAAATTTCTGAGTCTTTTATAAGTTTTAAGTTTTCAGGAAGTTACGAAAATAATTTTAACCCAATGTATTCCGGCTTATGTTGATACATTTTTAATCTCGTGTGTTGGACAGAAGGATTGAGATGCCTGTTCCTAGTGTTGTTGTTATGAGTGTATGTCGGGAATAACTTAATATCTACAATGTATGATACCGTTTCATACAAAAACAGAGATGGGACGGTCAAAATACCTAAACTCAAAAAAATTATGTAAACAAGAATCTGGCGATCTTAATCTTAGAATAGGCTACTGCGAATTAAAACTATTTTTTGTAAGTTTTCACGTTTTTACCATACTTCAGCGCCTAGACAAACTGAGCGTATTCTCCTATTTACAAAATAAATGCCGAAATGAGAATAGTGAAACACGGAGGAAATAACGAAACTTGATTTGTATCTTATGAATAACCGAAATAAATTTGTCAGCTATTCTACAATATACCTGTAAATAGGAACAATATACCACAGTGCCATTGACCCACCCGCCCGCCCATACACATACAGTGCCATTGACCCACCCGCCCGCCCATACACATACAGTGCCATTGACCCACCCGCCCGCCCATACACGTACAGTGCTATTGACCCACCCGCCCACCCATACACGTACAGTGCCATTGACCCACCCGCCCGCCCATACACGTACAGTGCTATTGACCCACCCGCCCACCCATACACGTACAGTGCCATTGACCCACCCGCCCGCCCATACACGTACAGTGCCATTGACCCACCCGCCCGCCCATACACATACAGTGCCATTGACCCACCCGCCCGCCCATACACGTACAGTGCCATTTACCCACCCGCCCACCCATACACGTACAGTGCCATTGAACAATTTCACCCATCTGTACAGTATTGGGTGAAACCCATCTGTACATGTATGAGTGGGTGGGTGGGCCAATACCACTGTACGTGTATGGGTGGGTGGGTAAATACCTCTGTACGTGTATGGGAAATACCTCTGTACGTGTATGGGTGGGCCAATACCTCTGTACGTGGATGGGTGGGCAGGTGGGTCAATACCTATGTACAGTACGTGTATGGGTGGGTCAATACCTCTGTACGTGGATGGGGAGCACTCGCTTAACTGTTTGTTAATTTGTTTGTATATCTCCATTTAATGAATAAATAGTCTACTAACCATAGTACTTTGAAGTACAATTTAAATTTATCATTGGTTTCTGCAACTTCTAAGGAAGATGCAGTCAGTTTTACGTGATAGTTATCGTCCTAAAACGCTTCTCCTTCGTATAGGCGTAGTGGCCCGACGGCATCTAGCTGAGACAAAGAGCTGTCGGGCGCACTGGACTGACACGGCAGCTAAAGTGATATGATTTTTAATATATTGTGTTCTAGTAATGTTTGATAACCGTTCAACCGTTAATAATCTTTACATTAGAAACGGTTGAAGCTGACAAATATATTTTTGCTTTAAAAATAGTCGGACTATATGTCAGACGAATTTCTGATTTTATCAGAGCAATTGTACAAAAATTACGTACTACAAAATATAACTTGGAATTAATTGTTGTCGACTTCCATTCACAGATATATGTAGTGGAGGGGTAAGTATTTAACGGGACCTGCGGGGTGGCGACCCAGTTGACCGTCATGAATGTCCCCGCAAGGGCGCGTCTCTCTCTGGCCGTCCTGGCCCTCGTGCTCACCCTCACTTCTGCCCAGGAGGAACACACCGACCTACTGTCTGCCATCTTCAGGAGTAGAGAATGTAAGTCACTCGCCAACAATCTTCATTAATATTTAAGATGGAAAGTGTAATGGCCGAACTATCCACATTTACAAATTTTAGAGTTATTTCAATTTAAAATAAATGGTTCCAAAGAATCGGCACAAACTTTCCCCCATATTAAACACTAAAAAAATTAAAACTTTGAAAATTACCAATTTGATTCCCAAATATGATTTTTTGCCATAACTAAAAAACTAGTTGAGTTAGAGACACACAGTTTTTACAAAAATATTTTGAATTGTAATTCACACCTTTCCTGAAAATTTAATACAAATCGTCTTAGCCGTTTTTGAGAAAATTCCTTTTTTGTATGTTTTTACCCATAAAAATAAAAAAAAACTAAGATTTGAAAAAAGTTAAAAAATTATCTGGAGATTTAAAAAAAACAACTTTTTTGGGTTCATGTGACCTTAAAATGGATTTTTAGAACAACTTGTTCAATATATTTTTTTGTTCGATCTCAATACTTTCTCTATGCTAATGCATATGGGAGAAATTAAAAACTAATGTGATTGTCTATTTGAAAAGGAATACAGTAATGAGGTGAATATTTTTTGTGACTTTGATCTTTGTATAGATAAAAGTAATACACGAAAAATCAACTCAATCGGTAAAGTCGTTCTGTAGTTATAAATTAATTTTTTCTTTATTTTGGCAATTAGAATCAGTTCCTGAAATATGTCCAGGCATTTCAGATACACCCTTTATTTGAGTTAATTTAAAATACATTTTTCAAGATTATTGTAGTAGTACTTGCCAATTTCCCAAGTAACTGGCGAAAAGCACTTTTTTGGAACTAAACAAAATGGAATAAAAAGAATGCGATCTATTACTAAACCACCACCAGGAATTAAGTAAGAGAACATATCTAACTGTAATAAGGCTTGTCCTCTTGAATAATGGTTCAGTCCTATATGTACGTAGTGGTGGTTGGTGTCATGCCAGTTTATATGGAACTGCAATTTTTCAAAAATACTCTTTATAGTTCTGTAGACGAGGCTTTCAGGTAACACCATACCACAATTGAGATGAGTATGAAACAGAAAAATGAGTTTTGGCACATTCAAACACTAACAGGTTTTCTATAAATAAACATATAACTTGTCCTCCTTGATATAAAAGATTATGAAACGTATTATGTGTCCCTCTTTTATTATTCGGCCAATGTTTTCTTTTATTTGGTAGTTCAGAAGCGAAACTTTTAATTAATTTTAAATGTAAGGAGAAATTCATTGTATCGGCTAAACATTTTATACTCTATCTTTGGTCATGATTTTTAAATGATTACACATTTATTCATTGAACGCTGCACAGATATTCATTTAAAATTACTATGTTATCCAACAATATTTTAATTTTTAAGAAAATTAATATGTTTTCCAATTGAGTATAACTTATTATATTTAATTTTATTCAACAATGTATTATACAGTTTCTTATGACAACAATAAAATACAAAAGAATACGGTTTACAGCTGAATTTGGCAAGAGGCTTATCCTTGTAAAAGTTAATTTCTTTATGTAATTTTTTTACTTTTTTCGTACAAAACAACATAACAAATAGGTTAACAACTATCAACAGTTATTTATTGATCAGTAACATTTTGCTATTTAATTGACAATCCTGTGGTTTCATTATTTAATGACAATGCATATATAAGTATTTGTATCTCCAGCATAAATAAGTATGTGTGATCAAAACTCGAAAAATAGACTTGAACCTTTGAAAACATTCAGTTCCCATTCAAGAGTGATTATTTATTTAAAGTTAAGTAACTCGAGGGTAGGAACACCAATAAAAAAGTCTTTATAGCAATAAAATTACAATCTATTAATTTATATCCAAACGGCCAACTAAAATGAATACAACTCAATGTAAAATTACATTAATTTTAGAAAAATAAATTAAATTATAAATAGTCAGTATGAACTTTGTATGTATTTTATGGAGAATATGAAGTGTGTAGTATGATTATGGATGATCTGTGTTATCCACACTGTTACTACCTCAGTTTGAGTTATGCTCAGAAATGACAATTTATTAATATCTCAATGGCCAGGGCAACTAAGGGACCTACAGCTTTACTTACAATCCAAACCACGTAGTCAATTTTCATTAATTGGCCAACCTGATACTAACTGATCTTCTCTAGTAGTGTGCACGTCGATGATAACCATTGAGCGGATGTCATGTCAGTAGTAAGGGGACCGAGTAAAGAACCTATCGCCTTCAATTTCCTCTTTCTACAGCTCCTTATTTAGATAGTTTGTCAGCTAATTCATTTCCTTTTATTATAGAATGTGAATAAATTAATTGGAATAAAAAAAATTATATTCTGATTATTCAGAATTGTAATACGTTTGCTACATTCCATTACTTTTTTTGATGCTACCATTACAAATAGTTTTAATTACCAATTTATAGTTAGAAAATAAGACATGTTTTTAGATCGTATATGTTAATGAACTAAATGTATAAATTAGTTCACGTTAGGGCTACTATTTTAATAAATTGAATGATAAATATAATGAAGTACCCTTTTATTCATTTTTATAAAATATAACACCGGTTTCGGCTCTTAGGCCATCTTCAGATAGTAAATAATATTATTTACAATCTGAAGATAACCTAAGAGCCGAAACCGGTCATATATTTTTATAAAAATGAATAAAAGGGTACTTCATTATATTTATCATTCAATTTGTTAATGAACTAATTTAATTGCAGCTGTTTCACTATCAATGGCAGTTTCAGACGAATCACGTGTTTGATAGTATGAAATAGCTAAGAAAAAACTGCAGCACTTACCGAAGGTTGTTTGAATTAGTATTGATCCATCTGTATTAATATGAGTCCATAAAGGTTTCAGATAATTTAGATCTATGTCTCAATAATAAGTTGTTCTAATATTTCAGGGTTCAGGTCAGATTTTTAGGTAGTTTTGGTTAATTTTAAGTTAAATTGTATGTTAATGATTTCAATTGGATTTTCAAGAGTCAAAAAGCTTTCTACTTGAAAAATAAATTACTCGGCACTGGTGAATTTTTAAAATAAATCCATCATGAGTTTTGAACTTTTCAACCTATTATTTATTTATTTATAAGACGCCAATCGTCAAGATATGGGCGAATATGGATTTTGAATGAGTGTGATGAGCGAATGTAGTCATTGTTACAAACTAAGGCCGACTATTCCTTAGAAAGTGTCATTAATTAATAGCCCAATGACAAATGAACAGCCGGTGGTTATCAGCTGATCCTTCTCAAAATGTATTGATTCTGATTGGGATCGAAACTGAGAACCTTTAGCACATGAAGCTGGGATTGAACCAACTACGCTACCGACCAATTATAATTATACATTTATATAACCAAGCAATTATTGACCAGTCCATAGTTCTGAGCGTGTGATATGAGCATGCGCATCAATGGTTTTTCCCTTCCAACAACAGTTTTGCATTCATGTTAAAAAATAAACACCTCGGACTGGTACCTAGAAAATACTTCCATGTGATTGGTAGATTTAGTATTTAATAGAATAAACAAACAGCTGATTTCGCTCATGTGACGTCACAGTCTACTGCACAGTCTCGTTGTACTTTCGTAATTGTAATTGCCGTGTTCTCAGATAGAATAAATTCAGCTGTTTTTTGTTTTATCCTAAAAATGTTTTCTTTATTTAATGATGATACAAATTTTGAAATTGTATTAATTTTTCTCGTGGCACGTAACCAAATAAGTTACTGTAAAATCAAAATATTATAGAAGAAGCTCTGTTATTTTAATCGTTGTTGTTATTACTATCTCAATCTTTATAACTGTGATTTAAATTTATTTTTTATTTACACTAAACTTAAGTTTATAATATAAACCAACTCAATTATGATTTAAAAAAATATATGTTCAATGATTAAATAAAACATATTATAAATCACTAAATTTCAATAACACAAACACCATCGAGCAAACTATATAAACATGCAGCCAACCTAAATAAGATTTTGAACGCACTATACTCAATAGATGTAGGAGAAGTATGGTGGGGGATATTCACTATCTCTCTCGCACTACCTCTCCTGCACGCCTAGAACCATGCCCCGGTCTGTAATCTAAATAAGATATACTATACACAATTTGAATCTCTTCTGCAAAATAGCACATGGTTACTTAAACTACACAACAATGACTTCCCTCCATTATTGAATTACAAGACTAAAATAAAAGTAAAACGATAAGATAAAGTTTCAATTGGAATATCAAATTGATATATTTGTAATCTTTATTGTTCTGTTTATGATTCGCAGGTAGCCGTAAAGGTCTGTGTCCTTACGTCAAGCGCCTCATCCCTCACACGTTCGGCTACGGTGTAGACAGTGGCAACTTCCAACACACTCACACCAGCAACACTCAGGAACCTCCCTCTCTGTGCGGCAACCTCTGCACTAGTGACCACCAGTGCTCTGGATACCAAAAGTGCTGCCCTACCAACTGTGGCTACGCCTGCTTTGACCCTGTTTTCATTACTGAACACTGAACTCAACCAAACTGTTATGACCTCTGATCTTTAATGTACATAGTCCTAGAATAATTTAAGGTTATTTATTTTAAATATACTAAATTATTTTTATTGTAGTTGTTTTAATTTCATGGAGATTTTCTGTTACCGATGGATTAATAGTGATTTTATACAAAACTAATTAAGTTGTTTTTATAAAAATTATAATGTAATTATTATAATAACAGGTCCATTTAAGAACAAACTTATTTTAAAATGAGAAATAAATAAAGTAGCAAGTGGTATTAATGGAGTTATAGCCCGATCTACATATCAAAAGCAATACACTAAAAGGACAAATTCATTTACAACTTAAAAAGTTTGCATGTGAAAAGAAAGAAATTTCAAAGGAGTTCTTTATACTTGTCATATATAAAGTTATTTTTCTATTCACCCAACTCTATTAATAAATGTAAATAAACTTTATGAAGTTTGATAAATAGAGGCTTACAGTGTTCCATCTGAATCTAATCTGTTAAATTAAGAGAGCTTATGAAGGATTAAGATATTAATATCTGAATAAACTTACCCTGTCATACTTAAGAATCTTTTTCAGTGAATAATTTTGTTGCTTGAGCCTTCGAACCTCTACATGGCGTTGACTTTTCGTATAAGTACAGCGGAACTCTAATTATACAAACTCCAACAATCTGAATTGCTTTATGAATGACATAAAAGAAATGTTACAATCTCTGTTTTTTAATTTTGTTCTGAAAAAATAAATAAAATCATACAACAATAAAGGTAATGTTTTTAATCCTTAGAAAGATAAATCATACATATATGTATCACAATAAATAACACATAATATACCTCAATAAATACTGTTGACTGTAACACCGTCTTAATAGAACAAATCCAAATTCTGTCAGGAAACAATGCGATAGAGATAGATAGTGTCTACACACACTACTATATTGTCCTTCCCTCTGTCAAGCGGATGTGCGACCTGGCTGCCCAAAAACGTAGAAGACAGTCAAACATAAAGAGCATATTTAACTAAGCTATTTGGCAAGCAATAACATTTGTTTACAGGATGGTGCGTAAATACACATAATAGTGGACTGCAGTATGTAATTAATTACATAATAAATACCCTTTCTCATTTAAAATATTGTTTTATATGCCATTTCAACATACATGTATTTAATTACATGCAATAATTAAATAAAATGAACTGCTTTTAAACAAAAATCTGATTATCTGAATAGGGTCTGGTCCCAATTGATTTGGATAATTGGAGTTTTACTGTATTTGTAACTCAATTGTCCATCAAAAGACCGATCATCTAACAGAAGTCTGTCCATCCGTCCCCAAACGACTGTGTGATTCGAACATTCGTGGCAGTTGACTCTCCTTCCTCGTGGCAGCGCCAGTTATCACTACACGACATTTGCATTTTGCAGTTGAATATTACTTTAATAATACAATAAAATTATATTACTAATTATTATTATGTTATACAGTATGCAATAAATGAAATAATAATTTATTACCTTATTTTAACAGACAAATTGTAAACATATTAATTATTAAGGAAAGAATTCACTGGCTAAAATTACTAGTAGCATAGCCAGCTACAACAAAAAGTACTGACTTCATCTATAGTAAAAAAATTAACATATACATAATTCTTTTCATAAAATTTACAGTCCAACATTTTAAATATATACAAAATTAAAGCACCTAGATAGATCAATACCACTGTACGTATATGGGTGGGTGAGTGGTTCAATACCACTGTACTTGTATGGATGGGTGGGTGGGTCAATACCACTGTACGTATATGGGTGGGCGAGTGGGTCAATACCCCTGTACGTGTATGGGTGGGCGGGTGGGACAGTACTTCTGTAAGTGTATGGGTGGGCGGATGGGACAGTACCACTGTACGTGTACGGGTGGGTCAGTACCACTGTACGTGTACGGGTGGGTCAGTACCACTGTACGTGTACGGGTGGGCGGGTTGGTCAGTTCCAATGTACGTGTATGGGTGGGCGGGTGGGTTATATACTATATAATACAATACCACTGTACGTGTATGGGTGGGCGGGTGGGTTAATACCACATACCACAGTACGTGTATGGGTGGGCGGGTGGGTCAATATCACTGTAGGTGTATTGGGTGAGCAGGAGGGTTGTATGTAGATACACCATCTGTTCAATATACAAAAACCGAGTGTCAGATAAAAAGCTACAGTATATACGAACAGATAAAATTATACTAATTTATACGAGGATACATATTTACACTTTAACTAAAGTTTAAATACATTAGACCTCAACGTAAAATAAAAAAATCAATATCACTCTTTGAAAATAACAATTATATCATTGCTTACAAAAAACGTTAACCTCATAAGTCCTGGGTGTAATAGTATTGTAGTAGTTTTAAAGATCCCACGTCCTTTTAAAAGTACATTAAAATTAATATATTTGAGTCCTGGAGAGTAATAGCAAAGTAGTGCTTGAGACCTGATGTCATGTGTAGTTGAGTCCCAGAAAAAAATGTTTCATAATAAAATCATACATTAATATTTTATTTGAAACTCAATAGTATTGCTAAAAAAGTGTATTCATTGTAGCAACTAAAAGGATGTCCTTTTAAAAGGACTCGAGTTTTCAACAAGGTGTGTTTGAAACCTAAGTTTTTTAATTACAAGTTCATACTATGGGCGATTAAAACATTATTTAAAATATAATAAAATGTTTTATTTTACATATAAAGTTGTTGGCTACTAAAAGTTTCATGTAATATGTAACTTTTAAGTAGTTTTTTAATATAGTTGACTTTGCACCGTCATTTTTCTTTCCTTATTAGAAGTAGCCAGCTTTTTCTTGGGAGGTCCTTCGTCACATTTTTGATGTAACACCAATCTGGAATAGACACATTTTCTTTAGATTTACACATTACAATAAAGTATGAATTGTAGTAGGTGGCATATATTTAAAATAGGGTGAATTATTATATAGCTAATTGTTACCTACCTAGTTATGTTAGCCAAACATCCCAATAGTGTCAACGTCATTGTCTTCATCAGACATGCCATCCAAATCACTACCATCCATTTCATCCAGGACTACTAGTAAGTACTAGTAAGGTCTTCATCTTGAACTAGAAAAAAATATAAACATACATACATATATATATATATATATATATATATAATGTAAATAATGTCTAGACCTCAGATATAAATTATAATAACTATAATAGATAAAAAGAGGAATTATAAAACATTGGCATTATTTTATTATGTTGAGACCCACTGTCCATTTAAACGGACATGTGAAAAATCATACTTTACTTAAGGGAGACCCAGTGTCTTTTTAAAAAGATGTCAAACTTAGTACATTTCTCCATGACAACTTATAATAACTATTTATATAATAATACTGTTATGTTATAGCAACTATACTATATTTAGTATAAATATGTAAGATCCAGCTAAAAAAGCATCTGTTTTATACTTACAAAAGTGGTTTTGAAGCAGTCTTTTCGGCTTTTTTGATATCTTCACATATAGTCCTCCTGTAATTTGTAGGTTATGTAGCAACAAGTTTAACTCCACATGCTTTCAATATTGTAAGTCTGCTAGAAAGACAGGGCTGCCAACCTTTCCAAACAAACATTCTTTTTCCCCTGTTAAATATTCCCAAAATTGGTGTCCTTTTAAAAGCACATCAGGACTTAAATTGGAGTTACGGGTGAAAACTGCTGGGACTCAAGAATTAAATATATTTTGTACTTTTAAAAGGACATCAAGACTCTAAGAATACTTCATGTTCTCTTTCATCAGGACTCAACTCTTTTTAGTGCCCTTGGAAAATCAGGTCAGGAAGTTTAGATTTAAACTTGATTTAACAATCTGGGGAAGTTGATTACAAAATTTTGGTGCCGGATATTGAAAGGATCGTCTAAAACATAGCTCGTTTATCTTCAGTAAAAACTTCTTGTCAAAATATATGCCAATTTGTTCCCTTCATTGCCACTTCTCAAATAAAATAATCTTAAAACTTTGAAAACATATAAAAGCATTAAATTAGAAAGATTATTAATCCTGCGTGGAGAGGAAATAAACTGTCTGTTTTTATTCTTTTCATATTAATCCATACAATTCTGTTTTGAGAGATTCTTACACAATTTATAGAGGTTTTAAAGGCTTTTCCCCAATAGGCAATTCCATACTCCAGTCTGGAATCAACCATTGCAAAATACAAACTACGAAGTAACTCAATGTCACAAAAGTGTACATATAATAAGTAATATTATATGTAACATTCAGTCATGCAACTTGCATTAGCAAATCAGATATTTGTTTGATTAATAACTATGTATTTCAAATCTATATTGAATCATATAGGCTCATACTTCTATAGTTTTAATCAAAACACAATATGAAATGAAATTAAACTAGTTTGATATAAAACTTCTCCAACTTAAAAAATGCTATATAAATTATTACTATAGACTGATTTCAGAAAAAGTATGGCTTTACAAGCACAGTATTTTAACACAAACTAAATACAAAAAATGGAAATATTAATTTGTTACTACAGACACAGTTATTTCAAAAATTCATTAAATGGCCATTGTTTTCTTATAAATAAACAAAGATCATTTTTGGCTTCCCAAAGTGCTTCAAGAAGAAGTGCCTCAAAACTGTCACTACAAGCAAAAACCAGGTATAGTGGCAGTGCCCTGTTAGCAGATCTTAACAGGTAAGATACTGATCCTCCCGTCAGGTGAACTGAGGTCAAATGGCAGGTTTAAAAACTTGTTTAGAAAGGCAAGTACTGACTATGAATAATTGCTACTTCAAGTAGAACTGGATATTGTTAAGACAGATACAAATTTGTGATTAGCTTATCCTGTAAAAGAAAAACTAGCATTGACACTGTTTTTGAGCAGATGGTGATTCATATACAAGTTGCAATTTATTTTTTAAAAATGTTCAAAAGTGCTATTCCCGAGTTTATCCCACAAGTGTATGAGGCTTTAATAGATGTGCTGAAGTCATAAAAGTAAGTACTGTAATCACTTGGAAAATGTAATTTATTATTTTGTAGTTAAAATTAAAATACACAGCAACTTTTTAAAAAAATATCAAAAGAATATTTATTTACAAACAGGTTAAAGTTAAATTTTAGATTTGGTCTGGATAATCTGCTGGAAACAAACTGTCCAGCAGAGATGGAGACTCATAAGTTTCATCTGTTACACAAGGAGTGTGGCAGCTTGACGTATTTGTCGTAGGTGTGCAGATCAAATACTACGTCACTTATCCTTTTTTAGTAATTGACAAATGCCGTGCAATACTACTTTGATATATTCAACAAATGTATCAAACTTGTCATTTGTTTTGATGTTTTGTTATAAGTTCTTCATTAAAGAAAGGGCTTCTTGGGCAACAGGGTTATAGTGTTAGAACTTAGGCTTAAGCGGCCGGTGTCATAACTAGAATCTACATTTTCCTGTGACAACCGCGTCAAGGTACTATCTACTAAATATTGTAGATAGTACCTTGACGCGGTTGTCACATGAAAATGTAGATTCTAGTTAGGGTTATAGTGTCTTTTGTTTGGTCGCTGATTAGATGGGGTTAGACCTGGTTGCTGTGTTGATGAGCTTGGGTCAGAGTGTTCATACCATTATCAATTTTGTCAGTCTCACCTGAGAAAGTTTCATCTCTATGAATCGGTTCCAATGTCCTGTAACCAAGACCATTGACTATTATTTTATTAATCAACCTCAAAACAATACAATATATTTGTCTGTTTTTAAACATTTTTTTATTAAAAAAGTTTTAAAATAAAAATATTACATCACACATTTTAATTCAGCTACCAACATCAAAAGCACAGGGGTTACAACCAACATTGAAACTTCCCAATTGCATTGGTGGCAGGGATGGCAAACCCGTTACGGTACAAGCACCAATACACTCAGCAAGTGATTACTTTATTTATAAAGGAAGTTTTAATTTTGTTCTTCTTGTAGTTGCGGATGAAAAGTACTGTTTTACTGTGTGTCTGTTGGGTGCCAAGGAGGTTGTCTGATGCTGGAGTATTTCAATATAGCAGCTTCAATAAAATTTGCATTAATTCAAGATTGGATATTTGTTGGTAGATCAATGCCCGTACCCTACGTACTGTTGGCAGATGATGCTTTTCACTTGCGACCAAACATAATGAAACTATTTCCAGGTCTACATACCAAATGCAGTTCCGACTCGTGGACGGAGGGTAGTCGAAAACATCTTTGGAATTGTATCCAGTAGAATCAAGAATTTTACTGTGATTAAACACAATATGTCTATATACAAAGTCAAATATAGTTACATGAAGCACTCATTACATGTGTAAAAATTTTTAAACTATGATATAACATTTTAAATAAATTAAATATTTTTAATTAGTATAATCTGACTACACATATATATAAATAAAACAAACAAACACATAATAAAGACAGACAACAAAATATAGGTAAATCAACAGAATTAAAAACTTATTGCACTAATATCACAGCCCAAGAAATCACAGACTGAATAAAAGGCATTTACTTTCAACCTATTGAAGAAAAATAATTTGAACTAATATTTACAAACCACGCTTCTTTTGGTAGCTTATTTAAGTTTTATTTCATTAACAAGTACCTGTTATTGGATTTTTCTAGCTTTATAGAAATACAATCAATCATATAGTTTATTCTTGTATTATATGTATGCATTTTACTTCTAATTTGAAAGTTATTTAAGTTTTCCTTAACACTAATCAAGCTAAAATATATGTATATATATATATATATATATATATATATATATATGTATATAGTATATATATACCCTATATGTATATAGGGAGGAGTCATTATTTTCAGTTTTTTAAAATATAAAACACATGACTCTCTATCTGGAATATTTGCCATTATTTTACTGTTTTTTTCTGCCATATGAACACTTTTTAGGAGTGGGGGCTATTGCCCCAAAGTGTTATTCCGTGTAACAATGGGAATTAAAGAAGGCATAATATGCTTAAACTAAAATTGAGGGACTATCACAATTTTTTAACTTTCTTAATGAGTGAAATGAATAAAAGCTTTAATGAGTAACACCTTTTACTTTTGGTGTGACAAGGAAATACTTGCGAGTACGTGAATAAAACAAGTAAAAGCTAAATACTTGTAGTAATTACTAGTCAACAAAGTATTTGCTTAGAAATGAGGTGAATAAAAAAAGTATTTACTCGTGGATTTGCGAGTGCCCAGGCCTATGCTAGCACCTTTTACTAAAATGTCATTGCAAATATTTAATCTATTTTCGTCACTTTTAATAGTCATACAAATAAATGGGTTCCTTTATTAATAAGTTTAGTAACGATAAGCCTTTTTGAGTTATTGTTTGTAAAGTAAAATTAAAACTATTCTCCACAGAAATAAGTAGTTTTTCTCGAGAAGCATTGGGAAGTATTTGCAGCATGCATGTAACACTGTTCATTTGAATTTTGTGTCATTCAAGTCTGAGATGGTGGCCTTCATACACACATACATTTGTTCAATAACGTTGATTTAAATGTACCAACAATTATAAGTAAATAAAGAAATGTGAATGAGTGAATATTAAAATATGAAAATTAAATATGAATTGAAAATGAAAATCAAGACCTATAATATGTAATTTGACAAAACTAGAAAATAAAAAACAAAACAAAATATAAATATTGGAGGCTCACACTAACGTGTTATACACGTATGAACCTTCTGGTGCTATACACGTCTCAAACACAGCCGCATATACAGAGCGTGCTTAAAAACGTTAGCATGTGCCAGCAACCATACATACAGGCATGCACCTTACATATGAGACGCCGACACAACGTTGTTGGTATTTTAAGGCGAATATGAATGGTTATATGAGTGTAGTCTGGTTACTATCCGAGTTCAACTGTTCCTCAGAAAGGGCAATTTATTATTAGCCCAACAGCCAGTGCAACTAAGGGACCTACAGCTTTACGTGGAATCCAAACCACGTAGTGCTTGTCTGATTTTCAGCTAATTGACAAGCCTGATACTCAGTTATCTCCCCCACACAACATCCGCACAATGATTACCATCCAACATGAACACCCCAGACTTCTCTAGAAGTGTCCACGCCGATAGCAACCATTAAGCGGACACCATGTTAGGTACAGTATAGAAATGTATTATTTACAAAGAGGTTGGGTTTTTATAGCAGCATTTTCTTATATGGTAGCTATAGAACCATCTTTTACGTTGCATCTTTTCTCGTTTGATTTTCAAACTGGTCAGTTTAAAGTAGCCTAAAAAACATCCACGGATGAGTTGGCGCAAGACATCATCACTCAATCAGTACTCAAATATGAACAGAACGTGTGAACAGTGAACAAGCGTGTGGTAAGCAAGCGTTGCACGAACGGATGCTAGACGAGTGTGTTAAGACCTGCAGTGTTTCAAAAGTATTTACTTGGCTCCACAAAGCTGCAAGTCTTTCCCTAGTAATTCCTCGTCAACGTTTAGTAAAAGGTTTTAAGTTATTGACCGTTATATTCACTTGTTCGACAAGCTTTTGCTTTACTCGTGAGAAAATACTTTGAGCTTTTACTTGGGTTTTATTCAATTCACCCACTAAATAAATCACTCTAGACAGTTTGATGTAACAATACAATGTCGTAAATTTAGTTAACTCAGAAATGCAATCAGTAGACCGACAATGACAGAGAGCTATAGTATCCTTTAAAAAACATCATATGATCTAAAGCAAACCACTTCTTCTTCGTTGAATCAACTCCAGAGCCACTCTTCGGCTTTTTGCTATCTTGCTTAAATTGTATTATTAAGTTTAAAATCTTTTCCTTTACTTCAAGTTTTGTAGTGCTTATTTCATCAGCTATCTCTTGCAAAGCATTGTTTTTCCTATTTTTGTCTTTATACATTTCATTAGTCGGGTCCTAAAGAGCGAACTTTCCCTGTACATATCTATTAATTTGATCACATTCTCCTTTGACCAAGCCACTTTATCACTTACAACTTCCATCATACCACAACTCTACTACTAAACACACCTAAACTGAGATGAGGTTAGGTTTGGAAAACATTATTAAATGTAACAAGAGACATACAACTAAACGAGGCGTCCGCTGTACATACCAGCTGATCAGCAGGAACGATACATGCATATACTCAGAGAATAAGGTAAGAAAGTATCGAACAACAAAGTTTGCATATTTTGGTTCACATTTCAGTTTCAAAAAAGATCAATACAGTACACTCTTGATACTCCGACATTTACTAGTCCGACACGTTTGGTAGTCCAACGCCACATCAGATGACGTACTGTACACTTAATACTGTATGTAATAAACCTTACTGTGTTACTGTACAAATGTTGTATAATTTCTTTGCTTACATTTATTCAATTGTGTTGTCAGCCTCATTTTATCACGGCTGATAGCGCGGAAATTCTAAGAAGGGTGTACGTAGTGCATTCAGTTTATCTTTGAAATCACAATTCTCGTGAATTACAATGGACATTTGGTAATCCTTGGTAATCCGACGTTTTTGTTAATCCGACACACCGTCAGTCCCTTAACTGTCGGATTATCAAGATTAAACTGTATAAGTTTAAATATTTTACCAACAACTAGTGGAAACAGAAAATTTGGTTTGCAACTCGATGATTTTGTTTGAAACTGGAAAAGTTTGCAATAAATTTATAAATCATATTTTAAACTTTCTTCTGCTGTGTGAACATTTTAATTAGCACATTTAAATTAATTTAATTAATTCACATACAAGTGAATGTCACACAATAAAAATACATAACAATATAGTTACTTACAAAATGTACAAATATACTTCAGTATAAATACAAATGGTAACCGTAGCATTTGTGAATTTTGAATTTATATAGTAGTATATTTGTGCATTTTGGATATTTATACTGTAGTACATTTTTATACTGTAGTATATTTGTGCATTTTGTACTTGTATTCTAACATGTTTGTTTTCTGTGACATTCACTTGTATGTTTAAGACAAAACAAATTCTAAATATTACAAGGCTACTGGCCTTTCTCACCCTCATTTTCAGACCACAATGATGAGTTGAGTAAGGAAAATATTAAAATTAAAGGTTATTTCTTGTATAATGCTGACAAACTTTTGTTAGCAGAAAAATAGAAGACTTAAAGAGAAGTATAAAGAAAATTTCTTAAAGAAATGGTGGGTTTTAAGTAAATGATCCAAAAACCAATTACATAAACTTAAAAAGAAACCAAAATAGATATAAAGGCAAGATGTAAATAAATGGACAAGAGGTTGAAAAAAGACATTTTAAAAAAACCTGAGAGTAATTACAGTTGAAATTTTATTTTAAACTCAATAGTATTGCTAAAAAAAAATTGATTCATAACCGAACCTAAAAGGACATGAGGTCTCAACTAGGTGTGTTTGAAATCTACGTTTATTAATTACACGTTCATACTATGGGTGATTAAAACATTATTTAAAATATAATAAAATATTTATTTTACATATAAACTTATTGGCTCATAACAATTAAATAAAAACTATAAGTAAAAAATACCTATAGAAGCTTACATCACAACTTCACATTTAAGAGTGGACATTTTAGAAGCAGTTCCTTGTTGCAGTATTCCTTATTAGAAGTAGCCAGCTTTTTCTTGGGAGGTCCTTCGTCACATTTTTGATGTAACACCAATCTGGAATAGACACATTTTCTTTAGATTTACACATTACAATAAAGTATGAATTGTAGTAGGTGGCATATATTTAAAATAGGGTGAATTACTATATAGCTAATTGTCACCTACCTAGTTATGTTAGCCAAACATCCCAATAGTGTCAACGTCATTGTCTTCATCAGACATGCCATCCAAATCACTACCATCCATTTCATTCAGGACATTAGTAAGGTCTTCATCTTGAACTAGAAAAAAATATAAACATACATATATATAGTGTAAATAATGTCTAGACCTCAGATATAAATTATAATAACTATAATAGATAAAAAGAGGAATTATAAAACATTGACATTATTTTATTATGTCGAGACCTAGAGAACTTTTAAAAGGATGTCAAACTTAGTAAATTTCCCATGACAACTGATAATAATTATTTATATAATAATACTGTTATGTTATAGCAACTATATTATAAATATTTAAGATCCAGCTAAAAAAGCATTTGTTTTATACTTACGAAAGTGGTTTTGAAGCAGTATTTTCGGCTTTTTTGAGATTTTCACATATAACCCTCCAGTAATTTGTAGGTTATATAGCAGCAAGTTTAACTCTATGTGCTTTCAATACTGTAAGTCTGCTAACCTACAAATCTGATGTCATAGCAACTATTCTTGTTACTTACAAAGACAGGGCTGCCAACCTTTCCGAACAAACATTCTTTTTTCCCCTGTTAAATATTCTCAAAATTAGTGTCCTTTTAAAAGAACATCAGGACTTAATTGGAATTATGGGTAAAAACTGCTGGGACTTAAGAAACAAATATATTTTGTACTTTTAAAAGGATATCAGGACTCTAAGACTAGTTTTAGTAATCTTTCATCAGGACTCAACTCAAGTTATTTTAGTGTCTTTTGAAAAGGACTTAGGGACTCAGGAGGTTAAGAAGCAAATATCTATGTTTTCCATCATACTGGGGATGGTCCAAATAGAGCTTAGGTTGAGATTCATCATTCATTAGTATCATTAAGATATGGGCCAATTAGAGTAGATGAACAGTGTAGTCACTGTTACTTTCCTCAAAAAGAGCTATTTATTAATAGCTCAATAGTGAGAGCGATTAAGGGACCTACAGCTTTACGTGGAATCCAAATTATGTATTATTGGTCTGATTTTCAGCTAACTAACAAGCCTGACATTCAGTTCTCTTCCCTACACAATATCCGAACCCTGACTACCACCCAACATGGACACCCCAGACTTCTCCAGTAGCATCCATGTTCCAGTAGTATCCCATATAGGATACTACTGGAACATCCCATAGGGCAACCATTGAGTGGATGCGATGTCGGTATTAAGAAGACCGAGTATCAAATATCTCGCCTACAATCTCCTCAACACTTTGTCCACAAGTAGCTGGGTTACAACACTGCGCCGCCAGTGTTGACATTAACAAGAAGTACATTATATTAAAGATCTCTATTAGGAAAACAAAACGTCGCAAACCTGACCTCAAAAGGTCATTCTAGCTAAACTAGCGGCAGTTTAAATCTACAACATATAGCTTGATAAACAATTATTGATTAGTTTGTTGAACCATTGTAGATTGAAGCAATAACTTATAAAACATTGATACTGTGTCTAAAAATCTATTTTAAGGCAAATCTTATAGTATATCACATTAGGTGGTTGGTCCCCTAGAAGTCAGAAAAATATCTTAAAGAGAGAATAAGTTGTTGTATATGAAATTAAAGATATTTACAAGGAGATTAAAATGCTATAAAGCCAACTATTCTAATATAAAATGGCTATGGTTAAAACATACAAAAGTGAGCTTTTAAGAGAAGTTTATTTATAGTTCTCATAAAAAGTTCCTAATGGAGGTAAAAGTCACTCCCTAATCAAAACACATTTATTTACATCCGGGATGGGTTCTAAAAAATTTTCCTGTTGTAACACATAGAATGAAATAATTCCTAAGACAAACTTCATTCAGCTTAATTTTGTACAACTATTGCCATTTTGTCAAAGACAAACTTCATTCAGCTTAATTTTGTACAACTATTGCCATTTTGTCAAATGAACTTTTTATGGTAGGATTTGTAGCATTGTGTTCTTGTATTGATATACAACTAGACCTATTCTCTCTTCGAGATATTTTATGACTCTTCGGGTACCATCCCCCTTATGTGATAAACTATTTATATTTGCTTTAAAAACATAATTTTAGGCACAGTATTGATGTTTTACAAGTTATTCCTTTAATCTGCAGTGGTTCAAAAAATTAATCAATAGTTTATCAAACTCAAAATTGTAGATTTAAACAGCCTTACTAGGATGAACCTTTTGAGGTTGGGTTTGCGACAATGTTCTCTTAATATGATGTACATCTCAACCTACGCTCTAATTTCAGATTTTCTTCTGACTCTTTATGCACCGTCCCGGGCATAATGAAAAAAAAAAAAATTATTCGCTTCAAAAAGTAGATTTTTAGGCATTGTATTGATGTGTACCATGTTATTGATTCTTATTCTTATATATGAGACGCCGACACAACGTTGTTAGTATTTTAAGGCGAATATGAATGGTTATATGAGTGTAGGATGAGTGTGGATGAGTGTAGTCTGGTTACTATCTGAGTTCAACTGTTCCTCAGAAAGGGCAATTTATTAATAGCCCAACAGCCAGGGCTTTTTTTTCTTTTTCTTTTTTTCAATTCAATTCAAATATTCTTTATTCAAAGTTTGCATAGTATACTACGAATAGTGTCATATGATATTATGATAATATTAATGTTACCTTAAAAACTAGAATATGTTCTTCTAAAGGTCTAAAATTTTGTAATACTGTATAACAATGTTATGTTTTTCAAAATTACAACATTATTACTATCCACAATTATACTATTATTTAGCTGTCTCAAATACCTCATCTGTCGTATATGGAGCGATATTGATTAAGTACTTTTTTAATTCTTTCTTAAATACTTTATTTGATTGGATGTTTTTTAATTTACAAGGAAGCATTTGCAGAAATTTTTAACCAGAGTAGCTTGTCATAGATTGATCTACAATAGTTAAAAAAATATGATTCTGTCCACATATTTTTGGTACAACCTAAATGCCCTTGATTGCTCTATGGATGTGAATCTTGAAAGTTAATAAAGAGGGAAAAGGAATGTTAGTATTTGAGATTAAAGTACTGTGGAAAATTCATGGTCCTACCTTGGAAGAAGGAGAATGGAAAACATATTCAGGAAGTTTATGATTCAAACAATAGTGAGGGCATCATATATATTTTTCACTGTATTTACATAATCGTCAAGATTAGCAAATACGTCATGAATTAAAATGTTCGCAAGATTAAATGCAGAAGAGGCGAGCCATCTAAAACAAATATTACAAAGGTAACCTTAAGGTAGGCCACAACAGAAATGTAAAGTCAAGTGAAGGCAAATATGGAGAAAGACGGAGCCACAGAAGAGAAGGCAAAATATCGGTCCAGTTTAAAGGAATATGTAGGTGCAGCCCACAATATCAACTAAGATGTAGATGGGCCTGAGAGAGTACCAGGTTATTTTTTGGACAAAATATTCACTAATAACAAGAATTAAAATTAAAAACCAACTATACTTTTAAAAACAAAGTTTATTAAGCCTTTCCAAACACTTTCTTTAAAAAAATGTAATGTTTTTTTGTATACACAATTCTGACATAGACAAAATTTTTATTTTGATTGTTTATGAGAAAATATAAATAGAATGGAAAATTATATCAATAAGTGAACTTTTTTTACCAGATACACTTCTTAATTAACATAATATTTACTTCATATCTTTCCAAACATCTGGTTTAATTTAAGTACTAAGTTCGAATGTTAAAATATACTTTTATTATGAACTGGTTTTTGTTCATTAATTTGTATAAAAATGGGTATGTTATATTATATTTTCTTTTGTATAGTTAATATAGTTCTCCATGAGAACACAAATAGGCTTCTTTAAATTATTTTGTATAAATACACACAGAAAATTAAAGTAGATATGTAAAAAATAAGTGTTTTGTATGCTCAAAATCTGAATACAAACTCACACATAATAATTGTGGACAGCACCCACTTTAGACAACCATTCTTCAAATACTACATGTACATAACAGCTATCATATCAGTCTAAAAAATAAAAAAAGACATTAAATTTTAAAATAGCCTATGTGAAATATTACATATTATATAGGAATACTGTAATCAACTTACGTTATTTATATTTTACTTGGCAGGGTTCATCATTACACTAAAGGAATTGCTTGTTTACAAAAAGCTTACATCTAACATAAAATTGCACATGGATATATTATATACACTGTAATTCCAATCATTATAACTTTTGTCGAAACTTAAAACAATGTCTGTAATAAGTTCAATTGCACTTTTGAATCTCAATGAAACACAATAACTTAGTGAAACATAAGGGAATTAAAAAAAATTAGCCTACTTGAGATCAAAATTATTCCCTGAGTATTAAAGAAACACATGTATACAACCACAATTTACTGATCAATTCCATTTGATTCGATTTTGTCATTAGATACACCATCGGTATAGCTTTGCAATGATTCAGATTGTGATGTAAATGAACTTTTAGAACTTGAATCTATTTCACTAGCAACTAAACATTGAGGTAAAAAGTCCAACACATTTTTCTTACTCTTTTTACCAGGATTAGTCTTTTTAGGTTTAAGTTTGTATTCTGTAAACGTAACAGTAACATTATTTACTGTTATTGCTAACGAACGTCCAGATTTTCTGTCAATATTGCTGATTTTGGCAGCATGGGATGCTCTGCTTCGCTTACCGCCCCTACCGATTTTGATACTTTGCTTTTTGTTTTTGTTAAGAGGATCTTTTTGTTTTGACAGGTGGTGTTTCTTCTGATTCTGATGGCTGGTTGGTCTGTACTGTTGGGTAGCTAGAAGAGGATTTATACTAGATTGCCGGCTCGAACTACCACGTCGCACATGACACATTTTACATTTAAAAGATTCAGATTTGTTCTCAAAAGTACACACAGTACAATTCCAGTATGGTTTCAAAGTTTTAAACTCACTGCTTTCTGATTTATCTTCTTCTTGGCTCATCATTACAAGTGTTCCCTTTGGCCACTTTTCTCGTTTGCCTTAGTTGAGCATTACTAAAAAAAAACAAAAGCCAAAATTATATCAAAAACAAAACATATTACCTAAGTAGCTATAGGAAAAGTATCTTTAATAAAAACACCACAGAGGTCTGTTCAGAAATATAAATAAAATATATTTCTTAATTTTAACATTCAATAAATTTGCATGGTATAGAGATGAACGGTAACATAACATTAAACTCAAAACTTGCAGAATCTATCATACCCACTCAATACACATAGTTTTGGAGTTATGTATTTTAAAGTGGTGGGTAAAAAAGAAATGTAAATAATATCTTCAGTAGATGATTTGAGCCTCTTGATAACATTTCTATTTTGTTACAGAAGTAAATACCAATGTTGTCAAATGTAATCACTCAATTAAACTAATTTAATAGCAATTTAACTAGCAATAAACTAATAAACAAAATAAAACACAATATTTCAGCAATGATAACTGACTTATAATTTAATGGAGCCTTTACTATGACAAATTTATGAAGCAACTGAATAAGATGGTAGCATCAGGCCTTAAAGCTTTGTTGACAAAAATGGTAAGTTACAACAACTGATTCAGAATATTAGAGTGAATATTTTATCACAGAGCAGGGAATAGAGTACTAACCATAAATGTTCAGTTGGTTTATTGACACATGTCACTGACTCACTCACTTACCCGTACATGAACGGTGGTATTGTCCCATCTGCCAGACTTTACATTTATGGTGGCATTAACCCACTCACTTCCCCATACACAATCGACGGTACTGACCCACCCATCCTCTCCTACACAAAGAGTGGTATTGATCAATACCAAAGTGTATAGGTGGGTAGGCGGTTCAATCACCATATGTGTATGGGTGGGCGGGTGGTTCAATACATTGTTTATCTATCCACCAATATGTTCCATATACATAAACAAATTGTATGATGCATGAACTATACAATGACAGTTGTCCATGCCGGAAAATGAGAAAAGTTCATGGCAATGTCACAAAATGTATTAAATGGCTGAAGCAACTGAATTTGTTACACACAGTTCTGATGTGCGATCAAATATATAACGAATGATTCATAGCAATCGATATGTTTCTATAGGAAATAGCCATTCAGAAAATTCTTATTTTGTGAAGGCGACAAATTCAGTAATGCTTACAACAACTGAAAATGTTTCTGAATTACTTTTTTTGTGAAATTCACATAGGTGGGTTTATCTTGTGCAGTAAGTGGATCTTATTTTCATTACTGAATTAGCAAATTACATATTAAAAATCAGGGTGTTCATTTGAAAACTTCCTGCATTTGTTGCTTCAAAACCAAACAACTTAGAAATGTTCTGTTTTTGGGGATCTTTATTACTCATTATGGGAACCAAAAGCAAAATATCTTCGAAAAAGGAGTGTTACCTCTAACTGACCCCAACTCAACATTTTCAAATTGCAACTCATACCTTATAACACCTCTAATGAAAGCCAATAAAAAATGTAGCCTTTTGGTAAACAAATTTTTGAAATCGCACCAACCGTTCAGGTACTGTGTACAAAAAACCCAATTTTTAGGTGTTTTCAAAAAACCCTTTTTAATACGCCTTGAAGATAAATTTTAATGTTAAGGCTTTGTCAAAGTAATAAAATATGCCTAATTAGATAATCTTAGTGAAGTTTTTATCAATTTATAGTCATAAAAAATATAAAAACCCTACGTGTATTTTTACAGATTTTTTTCTTGATTTAGCTTAACATTTTCAAATGGGACGCTATGGTTTGTGACCACTCTTTGGAAAGCCATATAAATGCTGAGTAATTTGGTATAAAAATTTTTGAAATCGGTTCACAGGTTGTGAAGTTGTGGATGAAATAGTACTTTTTAATTCCTCAATAAAGGTTTCTTTTAAAACCTAAGATTTAAACGTTTGCAAATAACAAAATAATAAAAGGAGATATGGAAATAGAGTTTTCGAAGAATTGTCTCAGCATGAAGTTGTTAGTACGTTTTTACAAAATCCCAGTAATTCAATACATCACATTGCTGCTGATACTGAATCTGCTGGTTCCATCAACAAAGCCATGAAAATTAATTCATTTTTCCCATCTTTTAAAATGCAAATTTGTCACACATTTAACGAAGATGACTTTGATAGAAGGATACAGTTATGTGAAGAAATGAGTCAACTTATCAATAGGAATGTTAATATTTTGAAAAATATTTGTTTCAGTGATGAATGTACATGCCAAGACTTGTTGTGAACAAACATAATTGTTTCAGTGATGAATGTACATGCCAAGACTTGTTGTGAACAAACGTAATTGTTTCAGTGATGAATGTACATGCCAAGACTTGTTTTGAACAAACATAATTGTTTCAGTGATGAATGTACATGCCAAGACTTGTTGTGAACAAACGTAATTGTTTCAGTGATGAATGTACATGCCAAGACTTGTTTTGAACAAACATAATTGTTTCAGTGATGAATGTACATGCAAAGACTTGTGAACAAACATAATTGTTTCAGTGATGAATGTACATGCCAAGACTTGTTGTGAACAAACATAATTGTTTCAGTGATGAATGTACATGCCAAGACTTGTTGTGAACAAACATAATTGTTTCAGTGATGAATGTACAAGCCAAGACTTGTGAACAAACATAATTGTTTCAGTGATGAATGTACATGCCAAGACTTGTTGTGAACAAACATAATTGTTTCAGTGATGAATGTACATGCCAATACTTGTTGTGAACAAACATAATTGCCGTTATTGGTATGAATAAAACTCTTACTTCTTTGTAGAAGATTAAACGCAATGGGCAGTAAAGATATGTTTGAGCAGGGATTTTGGGTGAAACTATTGTAGGGCCCTTGTTTATTGACGGAACATTGAATGGGGAATCATATCTATGAGTAGTAGATTTGCTTGATAATGCAATTTAACCTCTTATTATAGAAACCATTGAAAATCAGGAAAATGAGATCGAACAGTTAAATTTAGATGAACACATTCTTAGTTTCCAGCAAGATGGAGCCCCACCTCATTATCATCTTTGTGTGTGGCGATGGTTAACTGACCATTTGCCCGGCTGGTGGATCGGTAGAAGAGGAACAATTGCATGGCCTGCAAAATCACCAGTCTTAAGTCCATTAGACTTCTTTTTGTGGGACCATTTGAAATCTATCATTTTCAAAACACATCCAGTTAATATTGAGGACTTAAAGCAAAACACTGTAATGGAGTGTAGAAGCATATGGGAAACCTTCCAAAAAGTTAGACAAGAGTTCAAAAACAGATTGTACTACTGTATGAATAATAATATGAACCAATTTGAACATTTATTGTAACATGAAGATACCTTAAAAAATTAGAATTCATTAAAAAGTACAATTTCAACCACAACTTCACAACCTATTCACTGATTTCAAAACTTTTTATACCAAATTACTCAGCATTTGTAGGGCTTTCCAAAAAGAGGTCGTAAACCATATAGTCCCGTTTAAAAATTTTAAGTTAAATTAAGAAAAATATCCGTACAAATATGTGTAGGGTTTTTATATTTTTATGACTAAATTGATTAAAACTTCACTAATATTATCTAATTAAGCAGGTTTTATTACTTTGACAAAGCCTTAACGTTAAAATTTATCTTCAAGGCGTGTTTTTTGAAAACACCTCAAAATTGGGTTTTTTGTACACAGCACCTGAACGGTTGGTGCGATTTCAAAATTTGTTTACCAAAAGGCTACATTTTTACGGGCTTTCATTAGAGGTGTTACAAGGTATGGATTGCAATTTGAAAATGTTGAGTTGAGGTCAGTTAGGGTAACACCTTTTTTTTTTTTTTTTTTTTGAAGATATTTTGCTTTTGGTTCCCCCAATGAGTAATAAAGACCCCTGAAAAACAGAACTTTTCTAAGTTGTTCGCTTTTGAAGCAACAAATGCAGGAAGTTTTCAAATGAACACCCTGTATATGAAAAAAATGGAATAAGTTAGAAAAGAAAACCGAATATGGTCCTTAGTCTGCTCAACTCTTTACTTGAAAAAATAAATAAATAAATAATAATAACAGGAGAAATTAAGCAAACATGGAATGACCCCATTCAAATCTGTATATAAAAAAGTAGTAATAGTTTAGAAAATAGAGTGAACATGAGTCTATCTACACAGCTCTATAAATGACAAAAGTTGAGATTTCAGACAATAGAGCGAATAAGAGTTCTCCTCCCACTCAACTCTATGAATGACAAAATATTATAACTCATTTCATTGTTACGAAATAAAAACACATCAAAAAGAGTACAACAATACGAAGTTCTTAAACATTAAATAAAAAATATTAGACATTTATGCAGTTCACAAAACCAGAGAACCTATAGCATAAGTCGCCATTGACAGTATGGTATGCAGTTTAATGCAAAGAAAAGAGATGAAACCTTTAATTATCTTACTTACTTTAAGGGACTTACCTACATTAATTATCTACATTTTAACCTAGAACCTGGAATAAGGTACGATAAAATGAACCTTACAAAATATACAAAATGTTTAATTAATTTCTTCTTTGAGTTCTTTATTGGAAGATTTAAAATTGTATACAATTTAAAAAATTCTCATACATTCCAATAAAATGATTTATTTCTATGAGGCCTTTCGCCTAAAATGTAAGCATCTTCAGACATCAACATCAAAATGATTTATTTCTGTGGCCTCGCGGAAATAAATAATTTTATTGAAATATATGAGAATTAAAAAAATTATATACAATGTAAAACGTTAACTGGGTAAAATTAATATAACTAATAGGAGCTGTCTAGGTCTGAAAAAAAATGTTAAAACACATTTAAATTAATATTCCAATCAGACTGAAATAAGAATATAATAAATAAGCATAAATATATGGTTTAGTACCTGAAAAAACACTATTAATTAAAAATAATATTAAGCATGCACCAAAATGATATCTGTGACTTGGAAGGACTGATACTACTTCTATCTAAATTAAATATTACCTACAATAACTTTTATGGTTACATTTTAACCTGAAAAGACAAACATTTACTATGAATATAACAATACAATAATTAAATATTATTAACACTGCGGGTCGTAAGACTTAATTTTTTTGTAATATTCCATTATTGTACTGTTATATTCAAACTAATTTTTTGTCTTTTCAAGTTAAAATGTAACCTTAATAGTTATTCAATTCAATACAAAATTTCTTTATTTATGTAAATGTACACAGGTACAACACAAATAGCGTCATCTTATATGTTATCAAAATTTGTTCTAAAAACTAATAACATAAAATCATTGGCCCTCCTTAATTCTTTATTACAGTAGGGGACTACCTCTAACTTTGTAAGTATTCATCTATTGAATACAAGGCTAACTTTATCAAATGTTCTTTGGCTCTAGCTTTAAATTTATGAAAGTTACTTTCTATAGTGATATGCTTTGGTAATTTGTGCAGAAACTTTGTTCCTATAAACTTAGTATTTTTTTTATTGTAGGTAATATTTGATTTAGACAGATAATAGTATCAGTCCTTCCAAGTCACAGATATCATTTTGGTGCATGCTTGATGTTATTTTAAATTAATAGTGTTTTTCAGGTACTAAACCATATAATTATGCTTAGTTATTATATTCTCATTTCAGTCTGATTGGAATATTAATTTACTTATGTTTTAACATTTTTCAGGTCTAGGCAGCTCCAATTAGTTATATTAATTTCACCCAGTTAACATTTTGTACATTAAGTAAAAGTTCATTTTGTTGTACCCCATTCTAGGTTAAAATTTAGATAATTGATGTATGTTTATCAGTTTAAGAATGTAATTTAGTTCTTAGCACTTGAAAAAGATTTGGGTTTTGCCAAATCGAAACGTTGTGATTAGTATTTTTCATACAATGATGGCAAATGTCCAACTAGTTTTGCTTTCCTTATTTGATTCTTTTGGTGTGCAGTTATATCTCTCTAATAGGTCTCAAATAAGCAAAGTATACTTTTCGATAAATACAGGACCAGAAAATCCTCTTAGGGAGTATTACATAGGAGGACATGCTCTTGAGCATGCTGGTGGACTTTCTGACAAACTTATTACACATGAGGACGTGCTTGTGGACTTGCTGACGGACCCATTAACGCGAGGACATGCTCGTGGGCTTTCTGAAAAATAATTACGGCAGAATACTGTCAGTCAAAATATTGTCTTATAAGCTAGTTGTCTTGCCCAACTAATCCTGATGTTTTACCATTCATAAATAATTTACACTACTGCATGCAAAGTTAGTTCACTATTCTCTGGAATATGATTTAGCCTCTTTCATTATAATTTATAGGCCTTATAGCAAAAAAATAAAAACGAATAAATAAATTAAGGACTAAAACGTTAAAAATAACATGGAAAACCATAGAAAATAGTTAAATACAGCAAGCAAACAGGTAAAAACAATATAAACATGACAAACAGCGTGGTGGTGCTGGTAGGGAAAAGGAGGCACGCATCCGCAGTACGCTAAGTTGACGTGTATTTGCTGGCTGAGAGACCTATTACATGTGGGGATATGTTTGTGGGCAAGTCCCAAATATCAAACCGATTGGAGTTCACAAGCATGTCTATGTCAAAAACCCACTATATTACACGTGTGGTATTGCTAGTGAGCATACTGATGTGGACATGCTTGTGAACAAGTCCTTCCGTGTAATAACACCTTTACTCAAAACCAAAAACCACCTTTGATATTCCACAAGGATCCATTCTATTCATTTTATATATATTAATGACATATCTGACTACCTTCTTGGCAAGCCCTGCGCTATCTTCGCAGATGATTCTTTGATTTGACCTCTCATAAAGAATTAAATAACTTAGAACAGGAATCCTTCCTTAACCGTAATGCCCTTTCTCAATACTTATCAAGCATCAATCTCTACATATGTCCACAAAAACTCTAATTTCTTCACTTTATGACAGAATAGAAAGAAAAAAAAAAACATTTTGACCCGATTAGGTTCACAGTTTCCTTCCGTTGTACTTAATAATGTTATGATCGAGGAATCACATTTTGTTGATTGCATTGGAATGGGGCTAGACGGTGGTCTCAGGTGGAACGACCATGTTGATAAATAATTGGCAAAATGCCAACACTTTTGTTATGAGAAGCATTTCTTCCCTAAATAACACTGCTTCTCAAATCTGGTTTACTTTGGCTTGATAAGGTACACAATCATACCCTGGGACATATCTACTTTCAATTACTTAAAGAGAATATTTGTTCTTCAAGAACTGCAAGATGTATATAAAAAATTAAGCCAAACAGAATCATGTATAGTTCATTTTAAAGAAGTAAGCTTATTAACCGCACCTTCTATCTACATGTTCAAAGTTATTTCCTACGTTAAAGAACAACAACTCGTTAAGGCACATCAGCATTCCTACAGCACCAGAAACAAAAATTTCAGTCCTTCAATTTATTATAATTTGTAAATAAACCTGAGTATGTTGGCCTCAAGTTACTCACTTAACTACCACCTAAGCTAGCTGAGATAGATGAATTTTAAAAAGAGCTTTAAAAAGATGTATCACTGAACAGTGCTTTAACCAAATATCTTGTTACCTAACCTGACCTTAATTCCCCATTTAATTCCTTAATTCCTGACCCATTTCTATCCATAAAAAGTACCATATAATTAGTGTGTTGGCTCTTAAACAAGAAATAAAATGTGATAATAAATTTTCAATATTAAGTTTTAATATCAAGAACGCAATTATTAATGTTGCCTGGAAGTAAGAAAAATATATCACTTTAATATTGTTCAATAATATTGCATGAAAAGTGTATTGCCAGAAAAGCCTCTCGTCCAAAAAAATAATAATAAAGATAATGACTGAAAATTACACCAGGTCAATTTTGGAAAATGCACTTCAACGTTGTGACAATCTTGAACTCGAGTCTTAGATGATGATCTTGATGCTGACTTAACAGACAAGGAAACAATCATGGATATAGGTGTACAAGAATCTGAAGATACCTTGGCAGAGGAAGCATTTGCGACAGCAGAAGAGAAAACATTTACTGTAAACTCTGAAGAAGCAGTGTCGGCTGCTATCACATTAATACAGTGATGCAAACAAACAGGATATCACTTTGAAAATTCTAAATACAAGAACAAGCTTTGACTGTTTGGAGAAAAAAAACAAAAGAAAATAATAGAAATGTTCAAACTCTACACATGTATGTACCAAACATAAGTATAATTTTTTATAAATTGTTTCTTTTGTATTCTTACAGCTTGTTGTCACTCAATATTATTTGTATGTTTTTGTTTATACTACAGTACAGTATATCTTTAGTTTATATTTTATGGTACGGTACACTGAATTACATTTAAAAACCGACAGAAGAAGAAGAAGACTTTGCAACTTTTATTTGAGACTCACTTTCCGGGATCCGTCAAGGAACCAGCGGCGAGCCCCCCCACTTTGGTGAGGCAGGCTTGCACCAGGGCCTTACACGTGGATTGGAGTAAGGCAAAGAAGATTGTCACAGAGCAAAAGATTAAGTGGGCAGCTGAGTGCTTCGCCCCCTTCAAGAGTGCTGGGCCGGATGGCATCCTGCCTGTGCTCTTGCAGAGGGGCCTGGAGTCGCTCCTACTCCACCTGACACAATATGTAGGGCTTTCCTGGCCTTGGGTTTTATCCCAAGGCTGTGGAGCACCGCTAAAGTGGTGTATATCCCCAAATCTGGAAGGGGTACACATTCCAGACCTAAAGATTTCAGACCGATCAGCCTCATGTCTTTTCTATTAAAGACATTGGAGTGGTTGGTCAATAGGCATATGAGGGACAGGGTATTGAGAGATAACCCACTCCATACAAATCAACACGCAACAGGGAGATCTGCTGAGTCGGCTCTTCACAGACTCGTCACGAGTTGAGGAGACGATTCGGCAGAAGGAGCTAGCCATGGGTGTCTTCACGGACATAGAGGGGGCGTTCAACAATGTTTCCTGCAGACTATGATCGCTGCTGTCATTAGGACGGGCGTCAAGGGCATCACTGCCAGATGGATTGAAGCCTACCTACGCAGCAGAATAGTTAAGGCTACATTGAACGAAGCGTCGGTTCAGGTTGTAGTCGGAAGCGGCTGCCCCCAAGGGGGTGTCCTTTCCCCTCTCCTGTGGTCCCTGGTGGTTGATGACCTACTAAGGGCTCTGAACGGGATGGGGGTATATGCTCAGGCATACGCGGACGATACTGGGCGTTGGTAAGTTGCCAGCACGGTGTCGGACATCGTCCAGGCTGCCTTGAGATACCTAGAAAGGTGGTGTAGGGACAAGGGGCTCTCTGTTAACCCTAATAACACAGAACTTGTAATTTTCACTAGGTAGATAAGGCTGGATGGCCTATACATGCCCACTATGGGAAATATGGTGCTAAGAGCTACAGGGTTGGTTAAGTATCTGGGGGTTATCCTGGATGCTAAACTGAACTGGCTTAAGCACCTTCAGAGAAAGCCAGGAAGTTCAGAATGGCTTTTTGGGCTTGTCGGAGGGCCATTGGGACAACGTGGGGTCTTAAACCAAAGATGGTTTACTGGCTATATATGAGTGTACTTCGGCCCTCCTTATGTTATGCAGCAGTTGTCTGGTGGCCGGCCATGGCACAGAACAGTGCAAGGCTAACATTAGACAGATGTCAGAGAATGGCGTGCCTGGGAATTACAGGCACAATCAGAACAACCCCATTGGCGGTGATGGAGGTCCTCACTGGGCTCCGCCCAATGGACCTGTTTGTAAAAGGGGAGGCTTGTAAAGCAACCCTTAGAATACGGATGACCAACCAGGACTCCATGGGGAAATACTATCTAGGAACATTGGTCTGGACCTGTTGCTTTCGATGGGAACAGACTCAATGATACCTAGGTACAGAATTGACAGGCAGGTCAGGGCCTTCCTTCCAAGTAGAGATAAGTGGATAGGGAGTACCGAGCCTGCACAAGTCAAAGACTGCGTCTGGTATACGGACGGCTCACTTACAGAAGGAGACGCAGGTGCTGGGATGTACGGGAGGGGGGCACGGAAAGTTCTGTCTGTACCTCTGGGGGCCCATGCTACCTTCTTCCAGGCGGAGATGATGGCTATCATGACAGCCAGACAAGAAGAAATGCGTCTAGGTGGCTTCGGAGTAGTAGTTTCCATCTGCTCGGACAGCCAGGCGGCGATAAAGGCGATCATGGCACCACGTACCAGCTCTAAGTTGGTATGGGAGTGCAAGGGGATCCTGGAGACTCTTTGCCAGCGTAAACAGGTGAGACTCATATGGGTCCCTGGGCATGCCGGTATTGATGGAAATGAGAGGGCCAATGCACTGGCTAGGAGAGGGGCAAAGTGCCCTCTGCTGGTGCTGGAGCCGGCACTTGGTATTCCTTTTCAAAAGGTAAAAAGAAGAATTGACAGGTGGACCTCTGAGGAACACGATGGCAGATGGAGGACCGAGTCCGGGCTCAGGCAGTCTCGTGCACTTATCCAAGGACCGGATCGCAGGTACAGCAGAGATCTGCTGAGCTGTAACCGGGCCAAGGTGAGAGCGGTTACGGGAATGCTGACCGGACATCCCCGGAAAGGGAAACAAATCAGAAAAACCAATTTCACATTTACATATTTTAGCTGATTTCTTATGCATTTCTTTAAATTGACATGTTTTTACTCTGAAAAAAAATTTGAATTTACTACTTTTATATATGAAAAATATTTCACAGATATGATGAAAAAACTAGTATCACTGTTAGTCGCATTTAGTAGCTATAACTATGATTTGCCAGTGGTCTTGACCGGATGGTTCCGACGTTATTGTGTACCTCGGATGGTTAAATGGCTAAGCGATCCCATCTTTGTCTGCCCGGTCACTGATGGTGGTTTGTAATTCACCTTTAAGCTATTGGTTCTTATACTTTCTAGAGGGCTTATACTTTCTAACTTTGCTTGGTAAAATAAGACTTTTATGTAATCATAAACAAGCAATTAGTAACAAAAGAGGAACTTGCACACAATTTAGCTGGAGGGATGACTGGTGGTAGGCATATGAAGACAAATCTCAAATTCTTGTGAAATTAAAAATTCTTTTACTATGGAGCGAAGTTAGGACTGAAAAAGTCCTCTTTGACACTTAACCCCAAGAATGTAAGTTTAAAACTTAGGTTCATGAAAAGTGTTTCTGGTCAAAATAAAACTTTAAAAGCGAAACAAAGTTAGGCCTACATATTTGTAATCTGCATAAGACCAAAGTTTAATAAAAAAAATTCTTTAAAACCAGTTTTTAATAAATTGGCAAAAAATGAGTTTTAAAAACGTAATGGTAAAAACTAAGTTTTCAGAGCGATGAAATTATTTCTTCTACGCTCCATAATCCAACTCATTTTTAACTGGTTTGAAGCATTAATTTTTCACTCTTCTTTTGAGGTTTTAGAATGTGCATAATTACCAATCTTGGAATGTCATTAAATTTTGGACAGAATACATGACTAGTGTTGTAAAATACCCCGGTATTTTAAACTCTTAGGGAAATGCCCTGGTTAATTATCCAGGTAAATACCTAAAATTCATAAATACCTGTATTTTTTACTTTTTTTTTAAAAGTGTGACAATTTATCTTGACGTGACAGTTGTCAAGAGAATATGAACGAGACAGATCAGTTAAAAATAAAACCATTTAAGTTCATGATAATGATGAAAATACATAGCTTGAAAAGCTTGCAGCAACTCTAATTAAAGAGGCTAAAAAAGGTTGGACTGGAGGTAAACGAACAAAAAACAAAATATCTCAGTGTAGGTTGGCACTAGGTCAATACGAAAAACAATCTACATGTGGAAAATGTTGCTTTGGAAAGAGTAACAGAGTTTAAATATTTGGGGTTAAGTTAAATATTGACCGAGCAAATCAAGAGGAGACTGAAGTAAAAGCTAGAATATTAAATGCCAACCTATGTCACTGGGCTTTACAAGGGCTTTTAAAAAGTAGAATATTACAAAAAAATACCAAAGTATGGGTTTACAAAACCATAATACAACCAGTCTGAAAAAAGCTGATAGTGTTCGAAAACAAAATTTTAAGATGTGTTTATGGTCCCGTAAACAACGAGGGAATATGGAGGATTTGAACCAAAAAAGAGCTATAACTTTATAAACACTCATACGTAATAGCACAGATTAAAAGTAGAAGACTATGATGGGCATGCCATGTAACGAGAAGAGAAAAGGATACAATGATAAAAGATGTATCAGATTGTCTACCAAGAGCAAAGCGACCTTTGGGACGGCCACGTCTACACTGGAAAAACCAGCAGAGAAGAATGGGGATAGATGCTGTCTGGATGCAAGACAGAGAGATGGCGAGGCATTGATGGTGAAGCCAAAATCTTCTGAGGTTTGAATGGCCTGTTAAGTAAGGTATTAAAATTAATAAAAAGTTTTCATATTATAGGTGCCAACTATAATAATGAATGTAAACACATTATTTATTACAGTTGTAATCTCTTTTGTCATTTTTAATAAGTTACATTCAATGAAAAAGAGAAAAAAAACCGATGGAACTCACAAATACCTAATGAACTATGAAATAAATAAAATTTATGTTATTTATTTATTTACGGTTATCACCATTTGTACATATATATATATATATATATACAATAAATAGGTTTGAACTATAGTTACAAACATTTCTTAGTAATGAAACACAGTTTAAACAAACGTAATAATAAATTTAATACCGTACTAAACGTAATAGTAATAATATTGATCATGCGTATAAGTAAAATACCTGTGGAAACCATATAAAAAACTTATTAACACTTTATATGGTTCATCATTTTAACATTCTAACAAAAAGACATGTCAGCATCCTCTAATTTCAATAAAATTATAAATAGGCCTACCTAGTTTATGGATATTTATATTCTTACATATAAGATGCTGACACAAAATTGTTGGTATTTTAAGGTGAATATGAATGGTTATATGAGTGTAGGATGAGTTTAGTCTGGTTACTAACTGAGTTCAACTGTTCCTCAGAAAGGGCAATTTATTAATAGCCCAACAGCCAGGGCAACTAAGGGACCTACAGCTTTACGTGGAATCCGAACCACGTAGTGCTGGTCTGATTTTCAGCTAATTGACAAGCTTGATACTCAGTTATGTCCCCAGGCTTGGGACAAATGCCCGGCTAAAGACCCAAATTTTATACTTAACTTTCCACTGGGTATTTAACCAGCCCACATCACTACCCATGACACCTGAACACTTTCATCACACTAAAAATATAATGATAACAAAGACAAAGAAATGAATATAACAAAAGTATTACTCCTCTTCAACCAAACTTGAATATTTCTAAAAAAAACTACTAGTTTCAGTGACAAAATGAAGTATCTCCAACAATCTTGGAGGTGTACAAGGTGCCTACCTCCCTTAAATAATTAAAATTGGGTGAAGTACACTGGCTACATTTCAGTCAGGTAAAAAATAGATTAATTCATACCATGTTTGTCTCTATAGGATTTCATTCACATTAAAATTTTGGTAAACATTTTATTTTAAACCTCAATTATATAAACTGTAAACATTTATAATGACTACTTCTGGTTGAATAGTTTTGTATCTCAAAAGCACATAAAAAGACCTAATTCTGAAGGTACATAAAAATGTTTTTTAATCCTAAAATTCAACAATTTTAATTGGTGATAATTATAGAGATAATTGGTAAATAAAACATTGTGAGTTCTACTCAAATTGTGCAGAATGTTGTCACAATCAATAACATGGAAAGGGTTTCACATTCCAACCATTATTCAGCATGTTAATGCTAGGAAATAACCAGACTGAAAAACTAAAATTTTAGTCTGTGCAAATAAATACCGTAAAAACAAAACAGCTTAGATGCATTTAGCAATAGCATGTGTTCATCTTGTGTCTTGCTTCAATACTATTTATTAATTTCGAAGTGGCTTGGAACTATCCACTATGCTGATAAATCTAACCATAAAATGCCAACAAAATTTAAAACAGATTTTCAAAGATTTCATAATTACCTATTCGGAAATACAGGGCTGTAAAATAAAACACATTTCACGCATAAGTGTTCAATAATCCATCATCCACTTTCTTGCCGACATGGCAAAGCTGAGAATAAATCATAACAAGTTAACACATCATCGAAGTCTTAATTTAAAATAACGAAGATAGAAAAATTTAAATATTTAATGTTCCATTCCTCACATAAACATGATAGTCGACCAGATTTATATTTCTTTTCTTACAAAAACTAAATACAAGTCAATGCAGAGCTCTATTACACGGATTTCATCAATTGAACTTTTTTGCTCAGCTGTGGTCGAGTGGTCTGGTCTGTTCTGTTAATAACTTTGATTTGATTTTCATCCTTGCACTTGCACTACTCAATTTGCCGTGCACTCTTGCAGTTTATACTTGAACTTGCGTCTCTAGAGTCTAATCTAGATGGTCGACTCTAAATTCTAAAAACTGCAACCTGTAGACAACGTTAGGCCATTTAATATTTTGTTACTAGCTTATGTAACAATTGTTAATTGTCTCATTATAATGATTTTCGAGAATTGTGTCTAGAAAATGTTAAATATTGTAAGAACTGAGAGATTTGGGTGTTTGGTTCTTTTACCAAAAGTTTTCAATATAAATTCTCCAAGTTTTGAGAAAAATTCAGAATCTTCCCCTTTCAAATAAAAAAGTAGTTTTTTTCCATTTAAATTAGCTAAATATTCACGTTTGTTAATTTCCTGTCAATTTCATGCGACATGTTTTCTGAAGTCAACATGTTTGGTGGGCCTTACCTGTTCGGTTGTCCTGGTTTAGAGGGTTCTTATTGGTTGATTTAGCTTCTAGAGTAAGGAGGGGGTATGTCCGTTGGTGGAAGGTTTGCGGGCGTTCGGGCAGTTTGAAGTTTTCTTTTGGCGAGTGACCACGTTTGTTCTTCACGGCGATTTTAACCGTTCGGAGTCTTGTCTTCCGTTTCGGCAATTTTCCTTTTCGCTTGTGAGTGAGTGAGCGTATGTCGCGCTTTGTTTGTGGTCACGTTTTGGGTTAAAACCTCCAGGACAGCTACATCTCCCGGAGGCAAATTCAAATTCAATTTTCAAATTTCAATTTCAGTTTTCAATATTTCAATTTTCAATCTTTCAATTTCAATTTCCAATTTTATCAATTTTTTGAATTTTTTGAGATAGTTTCAATTTTCTAAATTTTTGAATTAAGAATTAATTAATAAAAAAAAGGTTCTGGTCTGAAGATATTTAATTTATTTTAATTTATTTGTGTTCCTTTAATTTAATAAAGAAAGATATTTTATTTTCGTTTTTATTATTATTTGTAGAAGAAATCCAATTTTATTTTGTTGAAGTTATAAGAAGAAAAATAAAGAAGTATTTTTATCATTGAAGAAGTTTTATTTTAATCTCTCATTTCAGTTGTTCAACATATCAAAAATAAATAGTAGCTTTAAGTTAAGGCTACACTTACTACTACGTGAAAATAACGGTGAATAATAATAATGGAATAAAAGTAGCAGTTTCCCAGCTACATATAAGACTCATCACCTTTTTGAGATTACATTTGGGCACTCAGTATATACCAGCTGCAAAGTTCTATTCCCAAAATTTATTTATTTATTTACGGCAATACACCTTTTTACAATAGTTATGACATTGAATGGCTGATTACAAGATAATGTTCCTCGTACTTAAGATAGACAAAGATGACAACAAAAATATCTCATGGTTCTTCATATAACGCATCAAGTTAAATATCAGAGTGAAACAATCAAGTAATATATAACAATCAAATACAAATAACAATGAAAATAGATAACAGTGGTATACATAGGAACAAATATAAGATTAGTAACAATAAATATGATTGTAATATAATAGCAACAAAATAATGTAATAACAATAAACATGGTTATAAAATAAATAGCAACAAATATAATCTGCAAAATAAATAGGAATAACAACAAGTATGCCAGTTTAATATTAATATTAGTCACAGGCAGTGGAACTTACAGATCATCAAAAGTCATGTAACCGCAGAAACGCCCTTCTTGAAGATGGCAAACGAGTCGAAGAAATCCACAGTAGGGCAGACATCATTGCCAGTCCTCATCAGCCTAGGAATTGTGCTGTGGTAGTGGTAGCTCGTTGGATGGTGATGCCTGCTGAAGAGCTGGTGGCATCTGGTTCTGCGAGGAACATGGAGGTCGATCTTTTGAAGTATTTCAGGACAGTCGATGAGGCCATTCAGGAATTTTAATAGGAAGGTCATGCCCATCCGTGTTCTCCGGGATGCAAGCGTAGGTAGCTGAAGACTGCGCTGAATTTCATGTACATATACATCCCTGTACTGGAATCCAAGTTTGACGCCGACCATCCTAAGGAAACGTCTCTGCATTGACTCCAACACCGAAGCCTGTCCTTCCTGGTAGGGAGACCAGACCACCGCGGAGAAATCCAAGACAGGCCGAACAAGTGAAACATAAAGAGGCTTAAACGATAAGAGATGATAAGAGAAGGGAACAAAATCTGCCATCTTATGAACATAATCACCTTTTCAATGGAATCATTCACATGGATGGTTCTCTGAATTCTCCGCCGTCAATGATATGGTATAGTGCTCCACTTCACTGTCATTTTTTAAGTATCTTTTTAACTGAATAAGTTAGTCTGTGAAGTGTGTGATTTTTTGGTGGCTGCGTTAGAGGGCCACACCTGTATCAGTGGGAGCATGGTCTCCCCAAATATGATTATTATTTTTGTTAAACATTATTGTTGTTTTTACTATTGTAGTTCTTTTATTTTTTTGCCTTCTTGAAATATTATTTGTAAACTTGTAAAATTAGTATGCAAAGTACCGTGGGAAATAAAAATAAAATAAAATATAGTCACATTGTTAATCCAGTTTAAATAGAAAATACATAATATATTATTCTTTTGTGAACTAATATTATGGTTTGACAAACTCATATTTATCAATTAATAATCAAAATCAGTTAAATTTCTCTGAGTATTTCTAGATAAAAATATATCAAAATTGTAAGGTGCATGAATCGACTATGTCACCCAAAGAGTAGCTGACGCCTCTTTGTAATGCGAAATCTTGCCCGAACACTCACATTAGATCTACTTCTCTAAAATTATGGTCTGATATTCCTTTTATGTTTTTTGCCCTTCCAATTTGTGGTGCTGAGAGCCAAAGAACACTTTATGTATTTTAGACCTTATACAAAAATTCCAATACAGCCACGTGTTTTCCTTCCAAAAGTATAAAACCTGCCACGTTTGGTTTCGCCTAACAAATATGTAACTCTGCTTTATATTAATTCTTGAAACCATGACTAGTTATTGTTTTGTTGTAGTACAACAATATTTAGAAAAAAGTGTGGAATTTAGTGTGGACCCATTTAGCAGCCCATACAAGTACAGTGATTGACCTACCCATATAAGTACAATATTATTGGCCCATCGACCCATACACTTACAGTGATATTGACCAGACCGCCCACTCATATACGTACAATATACGTATATGAGTGAGTACTGACTCACCCATACACGTATAGTGGTAATGAACCACTCATATACGTACTAAAGTGGCCCCAATTTTACTCAATTGGTACTGCAAGACGTTCTTGTGTTGAGGATTTCTTTTGTAGAGGAATTATATCAAATAATTCAAATTTGGGTTGAACATACTGAAGTAGTTGAACAATTCCTCATCATACTTTTGAAAGGTATTTGCGAATTCACCAAATTCATTCCATTTCATATTTATTTCACGAAAGATTAATACATTTTTATATTATTATGGGTTCATGATTACTGAGTTCATACCAAGCGACAGCAAATATGACGTTCTCATCTGCATCTGAGTAAGAAATTGCATGATTACCGAACACAATAATACAGCATGAACAACACTGGGCGAACTGCAAATTGTTAAACCTGCGGCTGTGGCGTGTATTAGGCCGATTCGGGTGGCTCATTCGGGATCAGCGCGCTGGCAAAAAATCAGGCGGTAATGACTGAAGTTGGCTGACTACCGAGGCGGTCACGTGGAATTACGTGTTCTGTTTTATATGTCAATATTACTCTTTCGTGGTAATTTTATTTTAAGGGACAACGTGTAATAGTAAGATGTACTAGATAAATAGCTTCTCCAGAGATACGTCAGGATGCACTGCTTAAAGAATTCAATAAGATCTTGAATGCTACACACCTCCCAATTACACAGGATCTCCCACATCAGAACGGTCGCTCAAAATCTCAAAACTCACTCTACGTACTGCTTTCCAGTTGAAAAAATCAAATTTCTCGCCCAATACTAGCTGGGTCGTAGCGTGGAACTTTTGATGGACGAAATAAGTTCCTTATTACGATCCGTTAATACCTGTAAGTGGGATGAACCTCCCTCGAAGGGAGTGGACACTGTATAATCGGTTCCGAACTGGCGTTGGCAGATGCGATTACTAAAAGTATAAATGAGGATTTACACTAGATCAGTCATGTTATTGCGGGGAGTCTATCCAAACAATGGATAAAATAGTTACATAGTGTCCCTTGTGCTCTTTTATGGATATATTAGTGGTGGAGTGCTGTAACCCAGCTACTTAAGAACAAAGTGGTGTGGGGATTGTAGGCGATATGTTCTATACTCAGACCCCTTAATTACAACATGAGGTCCACTTAATGATTGCTATCAGCGTAGACACAACTGGATAAGTCTGGGGTGTCCATGTTGGGTGGCAGTCAGTATTCGGGTGTTGTGTTAGGTAAAGAACTGAGTATCAGGCTTGTCAATTAGCCGAAACCCAGACAAATACTAAGTGGTTCGGATTCCACGTACTTATTTATTTCTTCCAACGGTCAAAAAGGAAAACCATTAAATAAATACAAATCAATATAACAAGATTATTCAAGATTAATAATAAATAGCTAATAATAAATAACAAGTGAACAAATACAGCAATAAATCATTCAGTACAAGTATAAATAAACACGCAATAAATAATTCAGCTCAAGTATAAATAAACATATAATAAGCAAATCCAATAAAATTAGAATTAAATTATTCTTACATTCTTACATACCTGTATGAGACGCCGAAACAATGTTGTTGATATTTTAAGGCAAATATGAATGTTTATATGAGTGTAGGATGAGTGTGGATGATGAGTGTAGTATGGTTACTGAGTTCAACTGTTCCTCAGAAAGGGCAATTTATTAATAGCATAATAGCCAGGGCAACTAAGGGACCTACAGCAACCACCAAGCGGACGCCATGTCGGTATTAAGAGGACCGAGCATCCAACCTATCGCCTACAATCTCCCAAACACTTTGTCCCCAAGTAGCTGGGTTACAGCACTGCGCCACTAGTGCCGACCGATTAGATGATTAATAGCTGCAAATCAATATAGCATAGTTTAATACTAGATTAAGTTATGAGGCAGTTGTATTTATTTACAGGTCAGGACAGGTCGAAAGTTTCCTCTTGAAAGTATCACTTGACATATGAAAGAAGTCCAGGTGAGCAGGCAAGTCGTTGGCCAGACGTTGAAGGTGAGGAAAAGCACTATTAAACATAAACTGAGTTGAGCACTGCCGCTTTGCAAACAACTGAGGATGGCGAAGAAGACGTGAAGTCCGAAAATCCAGATTTTTAAGCAGATTGGGAGAATCAATGTTGGAGCAGATCAAGTTTTTCAAGAACATCAGATCGTTAATTTTCCATCTTGTATGGAAATGTTTCACGTTCATCTGATGTTGGAGATCATTGACTGGAACACTGCGATAATGAAAGCCCAGACGCAGTCCAATCAAGCGAATGAAACGGCTCTGTATGTTTTCCAGTCTGTCAATCTGTCCAACATGATAAGGACACTGTGGAAGAGTATTCAAGTATTGGTCTTACAAGATGAGCATAGAGGATTTTCAGAGCATGGACAGAAAACGCGCCACGACTGGTTCTGATAATGAAGTAGAATGCTGAATTGGCCTTTTTGGAAATATAATCAATATGGGCATGAGAACTCAAATCAGAAGTGAGGATGACACCTAGATCCTTGATCTTGGAGCAACGTTTGAGTGGTTGATCATTCAGTTTATAGTTATGAATTATAGGAGTATTAGATCTAGAGAAAGTTACAATAGCACATTTAGAAATATTCAAGAGAATGTCACTTTCTTGATACCATTCGGTCAACAAGTCGATAATTTTTGTAGAGCAAAGCAATCTTCCAAAGAGGCAATTTTTTTGTAAATTTTTGCGTCATCAGCAAAGAGCAAAATATTGGAAATATTGAACCATATCGTTGATGAAAATCAAGAATAAAACTGGGCCCAGAAGGGAACCCTGAGGCACACCAAAAACAGTAGTGAAGGGTTGGGATAGAGAACCGGCTACTCTCATCTGAAGAATACGGCCAGAGAGGTAACTCTCTAACCAGCATAACTGAGTCCCACTAACACCAACAGCTTCGAGTTTAGTAATGAGGTGTTTGTGGCTAACTCTATCTTTTGATTAGCTTTGGAGAAGTCAGTATAAAGGGTGTCGACTTGATGGAAACCAATTTCCAAAGAATGCTCTGAGTATGTAATCTTGAAACGATAAGAGATTAGAGGTAGTCGAGCCTCGAGCCTTAACAAATCCATGTTGTTCAAAATTGATGGTACTTTTGAAATGGAATGTCAATCTTTTGAGTACGAGTGATTCAAAAACCTTGGCCAAAGCAGACTGAATAACTATGGGACGATAATTCTTGATATCAGTAAGAGATCCATACTTAAAAATAAGAGTTATATAACCAGTTTTTAAAAAGGTGGGAAAAATACCTGCAGCCATAAGGGCACTGAGGTAAATGGTAATATGGGATGATAATACACTGCAGTGTCATTGGGGAGATGTCGTCAGGACCAGCACCCTTATTGATGTCAAGGGACTTCAAATCGGCCTCCACCTCTTCATAACTAAATTTGTAAGATGAAATTGAATTATTTGATTTAAGGTCGTATACTGGTGGATTGGATGATGGAGTCCTGAAAACTGAGGAAAAGAACTTCGAGAACAAATTGGATACATCTTGAGAGTTATCTGCAGTTTCATCATCAAGCTGCATTCTCGAGGGAGGAGACGGCATTTTCTTGGAAGACTTGACATAGTTCCAGAAGGCACGGATGTTACCTTTAACAGATGAGTCCACAGTCTGGATGTAGGACGAGTAACACTCTTTAGTCCGTCTTTTACAAGCAGAACGCATACCACAGAACGGCTGATAAATTCGATCATCAAGGCTTTGTTTGAATTGCCTGTGTAGAGTCTTCTTCTTGATTACCATCGATTTCATCTCGGGAGAGAACCATATAGGAAAGCATCTATTTCCTATATACTTAGGTGGGCTGTCTTCTCCAACAGGAGAACTTAATTTGGAGCAGAAATCGGAGAACATGTGGTCAACCGAAGCTGAATTATCAAGTACAGGATAATTAAGACGTTGCAGCCATTCAAATACAAAGTCATTGTCACATTTTCTCACATTAGGTGCAGTGGTATCATAATTAAGGTCTTCCTTAGGGTGTACAGCTAATTCCATTTCTAACGCAGGATGATGGCACTCAAAAGCAAGCAATGGATCAGAGGCATTCATAATCCTTAGGTCCTTAGAGGAAAACACCAAATCAAGAAGTAAACCACGACCATTTCTAATGTGGTTGCACTGTTTGAGATTCAGGAAGTACATGACATCATATACAGGTTGAGCAGAAGCATCCAGCAAACAAGAAAAGGGGTTTGTCCAATCAATATTCGGTAAATTAAAATCTCCAACTACTAGCATATCATTATAGTTGGGATGGGCAACAAAGAGTTCCTCAAGCATGGAAGAAAATTCAGTATATTGCATGGAGTTCTGGTTAGGTGGTAGATACACACCACCCAAAAGGAATAGAGAGTTATTAAATTGAATGGTGGTAAAAACGCACTTAGTACTGTTTCTAGTCGATAGAGTTGCCATGAATCAAGATCCCTTCTTATTGCCACAAAGACACCACCGCCACTATTTTGTTGGCTCCATAATGATGACCTATCACATCTGTAAATTACATAATTATCAAAACCAAGTTCTAAGTTACTAATATCGAATGTTTAATTGGTTTCAACCAAGACAATGGCATCATATATAGAATTTTTGGGCAAATCGACATCCACCACCATACATGTAATACAGCTTAGTGCGAGTATGTGTTGCGGTCTTAAATTGACGCAGTCTATCTAGCTATGCTGGGCATTGACGCAGAACTGGTAATAAGGTAATAAGGTAATAATTACTTATAGAGCGACGCAAAGATAGAAGTTTGGTTCTGAGACCATTAATGTTTTGAAAAAGTATGCAAAGTTTATTTTGACCTTTGGAGATTGTGAGTTTTTTTTTTTATTTAGATTTCATAATTGAGGGTATGCCACTAACGTATCTGATTGTGATATCAGTCTCACCCTTATTTTGCCTGGATTTAAGCTTTTACTTCAGGCCATTTAAATGTTTTGCTTCATATGGTGTCCGTTCTCTTGAGAGTCTTACATTTTCAAATATACTATCAACAGCCTTAACATGTTCGATTGAAAAATTTCGTAGAATATCCAAAGCATCACTCTGGCACTTGAGTATGACTTTCAATCGTCGATTTTTGTTAGGTGATTATTTCCCAAGGTGAACTGTTATGAATTTGTAGGAAATTAGCCCAGGACAAGTAACTTCAAAAAGTTTAGCTTTAAGATTTTCAGCGTGGGACTTTATCACCCTCCTGCCTCTGCTGTTTGATTCAGTTAAGTTATAAATCATTACATTGCTTTGCTTGTCTTGATCGTTCATTTATTTCAAATATGATGTCTTCGGGTTTAGGTGCTTGAGACGTCTTAGAAAACTTAAGAGCATCAAGGCGCTTTTCAGTGCATGCAATCCTACCTTCAAAAGCGCAAAACTTGCATCTAGGGCATCAATTTTCTTTGGAAGGTCCATCTTATTAGAGAGCTCGGATAACAGCGATGCAAAGCCAGTCGCTTGAGACAACAGTCATTTGAGACAACAGAGTGTTGATGGGTTTCTTATTTACAGCTTCACAGTCAGCCCGATAACAATACCAGATGAGATTCTCATCAGTTGCCAGTCTATCATATTCCGCTTTAGAAATCTTTGCACAATCCCTGTGGAACCATCTGCAACAATCGTCAGCACATTTGATTCCACATTGTCGGTCTGTAACCTCTCGAAGACAAGCGCCACAAGGATTTTTTTAATTGCGCAGCCATTACTGTCCTGGCACAACCAGTATAATTTGTGGAATTAGGTAATTTACAAGATTATAAATATACGTGATATTTAAACATATAAAATAAGATATGTTTAAATATCATTGTACTTCATACAGCACCAGCCAGAGGGTAAACTTAAATGTTGTGAGATGTAAGTACTGTTGCACTCAAAATAGTTTTAGAAGCATTTTGCCATTTAAGCGGTTTAAAGATACATTGAAGTATGCCCTAGCTTAAGCATGTTTATACAGCAATAATGAATTTTATTATTTTGCCTTTAATTAATGATTAAGTTAGTTTAAACAAAGTCTTTGCAATGTTTGTTTTTAGCCTATACAATTCTTGCTGTAGGTCCTTTAGTAGTTTTCCAGGCTAGTAATAAAATAAATGGCCCTTTCTGAAGAGCAGTCGAACTCAGTTAGTTCTATAGAAGGTCTATGGTAATAGATAACAAGACTGCACAGGTCATCCACACTCATGTATATTCACCTTAAAATACGCATAAAAGTTGTGTCGGTGTCTCATATATAAGAAATATTCATCGGTCACCGGTGTCAGAAAATGTTTAAAACGTTTGTGCACCCTCAATTACAACTGATTTGAAAAATAAGTAACCTTTTCTACTGTTGTTTTCATGGTTTCCATTTTTTCGTTTTTAATAAAAGAATAATAACAAATTAGCGGGAAAAAACACATGTTCGAAATAGTAAATAAACACTAGTAGTAGTAAACAGTTTGTTGTGTTGTGAGTTCTGATTTTGGTGTGAGTGTGTCACCTGCCTCTACTAACTAACCTCAATGTAAATATATTTTTTATACTTCACTTCACCATCATCGTTATTCGTCAGTGTGAAGTCAAGTAATGACCACTTTTTGAGTCTTTCATTATATATATTATTCAGACTGGAATAAAGTATGCAGTATGGAAGCTAGGATATAGTTTAAATGTTCAACATTAGTTTACAAACTCAATACCAATAATTTAATGTGAAATAGAACTTCTTGCTTTTGTACTCTAACATAAATAAATAAATAAATAAATATATATATATATATATATATATATATATATATATATATATATATATATATATATACACACACATTAGATCACATTCATAATCAGTATTATAGGTTAGGACTAAGTTATAGAAATTCCCAAAGATTGATTATTGCACTGGATTTTTAGATGTTTCTTTACACAATTTGAATCCAAAAGGATTGTGTTGTCTTCTGGATGTGTGCAATGATTATTTTTATTCAGTGCTATGTATTTCTATTCACTTCACAAGTCTTGTTATTTTTATTAACAGCGGGTAGAATCAGGTCCTATATTTTCTGGACAAATAGTTTTAAAAACATAACTTGGATGAAAAATAACAATATAAACAAATTTATTAGTTTAAAAACAAGTTTTCTACCTTTTTTATTAAGCCTACAAAAACAAATAATTGCGAAATGGCTTTTGTAAAATCTCATGAGTTGAACCAAATTGCATGCGGTTTCACTGAGGTCGATTAACCACCTTATTCGACAAACCACTAAATACAAATTGTACATATTTCGCCAGTAAGCTGTCTTGGGGCCTGGATTTGATTTTAAATTGGTTATAAGCTATGATTTGAGAACAGTGAAATTGCAAGCTCTACCACCTCACTAACAAACTAACGTGTCTTCCTCTTACCAGTACAAGTCTTTACCTAGTAAATTAAAACTTAAAATGTTATATCATGTTTCTTGAGAAAGTACAAATAAATATTTGTTGTCAATGCAACAGTTTTTTTCAGGCCTATGCTCAAACAACCCATACAATTTATTAAATAAGGGAGGGCGTGGGAGACTTTCATTTCAACAGGAGGGGTAGTGGTACAAAAGTTGGGATCCCCTGGTCTACATAGTATAAAATAAGTACTGTGAAAGTATGTGCACGGTAGACTTGCTTTGGGTGATTTAAGATGTAATAAACATTCTAAACTTTATATTTAAATTTCCTAAGTACATTATTTGTTTAAACCACATAATTTTGTTATAGCCTCAGTTTGAGTACACTTTGTAATGTACTCTTGATTTGGCCATCTGACGGCATGTAGATTTAAATACTTGTAGAAGTCTTACGACAATTAAAACGAATTGAATATACACAATCATTAAAATGCGATCTAGTTAATCATTGTATAAAATTATCAGATTGAGATCGATCTTTGTAAATGTATCATTACTTAGATATTTTGAACACTGTTTGTGAAAAATAGGCCTTACTAATTTGCATAACTAAGTTTGCACTATCAGTTAACAAAACCTAGTTTCAGTTGTTTTACCAAAACAAGAAGATCTTGTTGTCTTGTAATCGTTTGAGCCAGAGTGGATCATCAGTGAAAGAGTTTTCTGCCAAATTAATTAATTCTCATCTCACCATCTATATTAACCAAAATAGCATCATATTTCACATTGTCAGATAATCTCTTTGTGTCGCAGAGTTGGGTCGGCCTGTACAAAGCATTTACCTGTTTTGGAAGGCCATTCCAAATTGAAGACAAGTTTATCATCTTGATAGAAGCAAGTTAAGATTTTTTAGAAATAGCCTGCTTGGAAGTTGAACGGGACTGTAGGTGATGAAGCTGATGTATCCCCTAAGACAGAAGTTGGTGAATTATCATGCTCAGTCAATATAAAACAGCCAAAAAACAAATGGGCATTAACTTGGGAATTGTGAGACGGATTAAACAAGTTTCTGGTATCAGTCTCTATGACTGTCAACAATAGAATTAACTTCCCTCGTAAGGAGTGGGTGGACGTGTTAAATCACTAGCACAGGTGTGGAGAAGTTCCATCTACTGGAAATATAAGTGGGGAATGGTAAATGATCAGTTGTGTGAATGTGGAGCTGAACATCAAACTATGGATCACACAGTTACTCATTGCCTATTGCAGTTTTTTCAGAGAGGATTAACTAGTCTTCATTCAATCGGAGGAGCAGCTGCTGAATGGTTATGTAACCTGGATTTAGCTCTGTAACGGGAGATCATTATCTAAGCACTAAGATACAAGTACTTTGTAATGCAAGATTTATTTATTCAAATTTGTTAACTGTCAATCTAATTTTCAGTTTTCCATTCCTTCCCTTTTATTTTGATAGCCATACAATATATATATTTATGATTAAGTGCATCTTGCGTAGAACATTTGTATTACACTATATTTTGAATGCAAGTACTTTAAATTAAACATATTAAAACACAAATTTTCTTATAGTCAAATAAACTATTTTCGTTTTTTAAAACTAAGTTTTACCATTTTTGCTTTTTCGATTGAACCACAGCCCTTCTTTGTTAGGCTTATGAACAAGTTTGAAAACTGAAAATTGTTTAAAACTAATTAATTTGTTTTGAGATAGTTTCGCCCTGAAATAGTTGCATGGGGTCTTGTATGGGAGGCAAGAATACAAGTATAATAATAACATGTTGTAATTTGTTATATTTTTTTTTTTTAGAATGGCAAAACGTGGAGAGCTGGACTCCTCTGGCTTTTTTACAACCAGCAAGGATGTAGGTTTAGACAGCAAGCCATCTCTGAACAAACAAAAAAGTGGCAGAAAACATCCCGAATTGAAACTTTGGATCTATGATCTTCTAACAATTACAAAAGAAAATGATGAGCAATTTTACAATTTTCGTGGCCTAAGTGTAAATATAGTCAATATTTACGGTGTAGTCACAGAGGTAGCGACAAACAGATTTGGAGTTTTATACAAAGGTGCTATAATTATTCACTCAATAGATCTATGTTTATTTGGTTAATAAATAACACATATCAGTTCACCTCCGTTTCATTGGAAGTCTGACCTTTTAGTAAAGGCTTTCAATAACTCCCATGGGAGCAGGTGTACACAATATAAATATACACACCCTTATTGGAAATTTACAATATTACTTATAAATTTTAATGACAATATATTTTTAATATCGGTTGACGATTAAGAGTTAAGAATAAAAAATCTTTTAAATAGCTACTACTTTTTAATTTATACAGAATTTGAAGATTGAGCAAATTGAAATTAAAAGGGGTTTATATTAGAATGTCCTTGTTTTAGGTGCAACAAAATCACTTCAATTTGCTCACATCGATTTATATATACAGGTTGTCCAGCTTCGACTGTCACTTATTTTAGAGGATTGTTTTTCAGGTCAGTACCCGTAAACGCTCTTTTATCAATTTGTTTTGATCTGTGTGTCTGTGTTTTTTACACAAATTTGAATATCTCAATACTGTTTGATATACAATACTTAATTTTGGTATGAAAGTTCATCTTAGAAAAACAAATTTTTTGTAAAAAGCCTGTATGTCTAAGATTATCAGTTTCAAAATGGCAGCTATCTAAAAATGTCTAGTCAAATAAAAAAAAACACATTTTACCCAAAAATGGTAAAATTTATAAAGTTAAAGTCTCTTTATTCATTGAAGTGCACATAGATACATTGAATAGTGTCAAATCTTAAAATTAAACTTATAACCTAGAGTAGCAGTTATTATTTTGGGGTTTGACTGATTCCCCCAGTTAGTTAATCTATTGTGTATGGTTAGTTTTTATGTCAGGGGTTGACTCCCAGTTATTTTGAAAGTAGCAGTCTAAATAAAACGATGTGAAATAGTGCTCTTATTAATTATTGTCAGGAATTAATATAGCCTAATACAATTAGGTAAAAAATACAAAACTATAGATTATTGTTGAATATATTAAAATAGTTTTCATTATGCCAAATACAACAATATGGCAATTTATAAGATCAGGTAGTGAATAGCAGGGGAAACTTACTTGTTGTAACAGAAAGCATTGTCATCTCGTTAAATAGTGCTCTTTGAGTGGGGTCACTGCATAGTCTTTACCATGATGACAATGCTTTCAGTCACAACAAATAAGTATCCACTGTTATTTATCACCCGACCTGTAAATTGTTATATTGTTGAATCTGGCTTAATGTAGTCTACAAATATTGTACTTTAACATTTTTGGATAAAATTTGAGTTTTTTAATATTTAACTTTGACATTAATTTTAGATAGCCGCTATTTTGAAACTGATAATCTTAGACATACAGCCTTTTTCATGAAATGTGTTTTTCTAAGATGAAATTTCATACCCAAATTCAGTATTGTGTAAAACACATACAGACAGAAAACAAGTTGCGAAAAGACACATGTTATATGGTGTTATTTGCTTGTATTGACCTAACAAACAATCCTCATATGTATGACACAGTCGAAGCTGGACACCCTGTATATCATAAGGTTTGGCAGTTTAGGGAGGAACTTTTGAAAGAAATCTTGATCACATTTCAATCTTTCAAAAAAGGCTATTAGAATAATGCTTAACCTAAAAGTAAAGGTTTCTGTACAACTTTTTCCCACATTTGGATATCCTATCTGCGTATGACCATTGTATGTTGTACTGCTTAGTTAGAGTAACAGATCGATTACAGAATTTGAGTTTATAAAGCAATAATCATTCTTATAATACAAGTAACAGGTACTGAACTGACATTTCCCAATGTTGTTCAAAGGACGTTTACTAGTTGTAGAGAGTTGGGCAAGGTATTGACAAACTTACTGAAGAACATAAATCTACTAAATACAAGACACGTAGCAAATTAAGGCACTATTTTTCTTTATCACTCAATAGTCTTCTTCAGGCGATTAAAGAAGAACTGGATGTTAATGAAATCATTTATTTGTAAGCTACTGTGGTTTGTTCTTTGTATTCACTGGACTTATTTTCTCAATTAAAGCAAATCTTAATATTATATTAATTTCTGGCCTACTGATCTTTAAACTAATCTGGCACTGTAAACTTAATTTGTGAACAATTTATCTAATACAACATGGCTTACACTGTTCCAGTTGATGATGGAACCGGAAACATTGGTTGTTGGCATGATTATAGGAAGATAGTACAAAAGGAGCAACTAGAAGACAGATTAAACAAAGTTATGTCAGCAATATTAGACAAAGATACCGATCCAGCTGTGGCAAGTACTTCTGTGTTTCCAGACCCAGAGGATTCTATAGCACCTCAAAAATCAGATATAATTAAGGTTGGTTTATATTATTAAAAACTAAGAAATAAAAATTAGTTAAATGTTTTTATTTCTTTTAACCACCACCCCCCCACACATACAAGCACAGTGTTACTGACCCACCCACCCATACGAACACGGTGTTACTGACCCACCCATACATCCACGGTGTTACTGACCCACCCGCCCACGTATACAGACAAGGTGTTACTGACTCACCCGTCCACCCATACAAGTACGGTGTTACTGACCCACACGACCACCCATACATCCATGGTGTTACTGAACCACCCGTCCACCCATACATCCACAGAGTTACTGACCCACCCGCCCACGCATACAGACAAGGTGTTACTGACCCATCCGTCCACCCATACAAGCACGGTGTTACTGACCCACACGACCACCCATACATCCATGGTGTTACTGACCCACCCGCCCACCCATACATCCACGGTGTTACTGACACACCCGCCCACCCATACATCCACGGTGTTACTGACCCACCCGCCCACGTATACAGACAAGGTGTTACTGACCCACCCGTCCACCCATACAAGCACGGTGTTACTGACCCACATGACCACCCATACATCCACGGTGTTACTGACCCACCCGCCCACGTATACAGACAAGGTGTTACTGACCCACCCGCCCACGTATACAGACAAGGTGTTACTGACACACCCGCCCACCCATACATCCACGGTGTTACTGACCCACCCGCCCACGTATACAGACAAGGTGTTACTGACCCACCCGTCCACCCATACAAGCATGGTGTTACTGACCCACACGACCACCCATACAAGCATGGTGTTACTGACCCACCCGCCCACGTATACAGACAAGGTGTTACTGACCCACCCGTCCACCCATACAAGCATGGTGTTACTGACCCACACGACCACCCATACAAGCATGGTGTTACTGACCCACACGACCACCTATTCAGGCACACTGGTACTGACCCAATCGCCCACCCATACAAGCAAGGTGTTACTGACTCACCTACCCACCCATACAAGCACGGTGTTACTGACCCAACCGCCTAGCCATACAGGCTCAGTAGTACTAGCCCGCCCGCCCACCCATACAAGCACAATGTTACAGAACCCACCCGCCCACCCATAAAAGCACGGTTTTACTTTTTTCATGAGTAATTAATTCAATTAAAAAATAGGTTTAAATTGAATTAATTCCTATTTTTATTAATGTTTTTGCTAACAACATTTATTCTAAATGTAGTGTCTCTTTAGTTTCTCACCTTACCAGAAAAAAGTGCTAGTAGCAAATTTTTTGTTTTTTGTGTTGTTCTGTATTACTTATTCTTGTATGTTGTCTTTGGTGAATTTGTCTTCTCGTGCAAATTTCCTGATGCCCTATCTCCTAATCAATAGATTTATTTAGTTAGTAACGAGGGCAGGGAAATTTGAAAAAGCAGTTGCTAAACAAAGTGTTAAACGTAGTATGGAGTAAGAGAATGGCTCCTAAAGACTGAAAAGAGTAATAATAGCAACAATATATAAGAAAGAAGATATGGAAGAGTTGAGTGTAATAGTCCTAATGTGATGTTAAGCAAATATGTATGAGAACATTTTAGAAAAATGTTAGGAAATGAAGCAGAAAATAAAACTGACAGTGAGGTACGATGGATTTATGAAGAAAAATTGACTGTAAAATGAATTTTTTAGTTCTAAATGTACATGAAAAATATTATGAGTATGGTTATGAAAACATAAAACTATCCCTACAATCTCTACAAATTGGTCCAACTGGCTTTAAGACTGTAGATGATTCAAACACTTATCATTGTAACTTTTTTATACTCTGTATTATACTAGCTGGTCCTATACAGTTTTAATGTAACCTAAAATCTAGAATAGTTACAGAGGTTACACTCACTAAACACAGGCCAGCCTTCTCAATCAATTTTAAGATTTTCTAAATCTAGTCTGTAGCCAAACAAGAGCATAGTGAAGGTGCTTGTTAATTTGGAGACACTCCACTGTTAATTGGAGTGTAGTTCTTATTATGGAGAAAATGTGATTTGTTATTTAGATCGCTAATTTATTTATGAGTATATGTTTTTATATTTTACATAAAATTATACGTTAATAAATTTGTGTGGATGTTAAAAAAGTCTATAATGAAAGTTAGTCCATGAATATTGTTCAAAATGGTTTTTATAATTAAACACCTACTGACAGTAAATAAGTCACTAAATTTTAATAAACCAAACTAATAAGGATATCATTAGATTAATAAGGTCATATAATAAAATTAATAGAAGATTCAGCAAAAACATAGTGAAATATAAGTTGCTATACTAAAAACTCAATATTAGTAGCAATAAGTATATAAAAAACATTATTAACATAGTAAAAATATACAATCAACGAATAAGACCTAAAATTGCAGTAGTATAGTGAAATCCTGTTAATACAATAAACATAACTTCTTGTCTAAAAATAATTTCAAGACCAGCTTATAATTTTTTAAGATTTTTCTTATTTTGCAGGCAGCACAATGGTTTGAGAGACGAATTCGAGATTTTACGGAAACTAGGAAGAACACTTTGTTTGTGTTAGGAGATACTGTTAATCTTCGAGGAAAACTCGCTGATTTCAGGGGTGAGCGTTGTATTAGGATTTACAATATACGTATCCTTTTTTTTGCAATTAGATTTTAATGTTTCGATTATTAATTTCTTAATCCATTGAGGAATGTTAAATATTACACAAGAATAAAGAATAGTATCTCAATTCTAGTATGCTTTTAATTGCAAAGCAGTAAAACTTAACCTTTCGCACATTGTAAACGGATATATATTCCCAGCCTCTACATTGCCTCACAGTTTACATTTGAAGTTATCTGTAACTTAACTGTTAATTCTTTGCAAGTAGACAGTACTCAGTAGCACAGTTGACTAATTTTATTTCTGATGGATTTATCGCTAATAAATTAAAGCCATTCCTTTTTATTAAAACTGCACACAGTTTCTCGTGTAAACTTAAGTGGATTACAGTTATCACCACTAAAAAAATTACAATTCTTAACCAAGATGTCTTAATACCTTTTAGCTTGCTCTCAAGTTTTTTTTATAACATTAATATCTGTGCAAGGTCGTTCATGTGCCTCTGAAAATAGAGTTAAATTTTATTTTGTCTGACTAATATTGTGAAGTATTATTTTACGTAATTACCTTTACTTTGAGCTCTAGAAAAATTCATATTTTTAACTAAATTTTTTAATTCGAAATGTCCTTCATCATAAATATTAATCATGAAATTAGTTTTAACATGCCTAAAACATTCTCTTGCATGTACGTACCAAGGAAAAAAAGTGTCTTTTAAAGTCCTTTTTCCCCTGAGAAAAATGAATCAATACATGTCATTGAACTTTACTTTCATGCAGATAGAGGTGTTTTATAGTGAATGTTAATTTAGGATTTTCTTGTATCTGTAAATTGTCATTATAAACAAAGTTCAGACAAAGGCCTTATTTTATTTTTATACATTTCAGTAAAAAAAATAAAAAAAAAAATTCATCAGTGCATAACTCCAGATCTGCAACTAAAGGAAAATGTATATAAAGTAATTTACATTAAATTTATTTTTTAAAGCTTCACTCGCCAGTTGACATGGCCTGTGCGTCAACTTTATTCAATGAGTGAAGTGTGGGGATTCGTACCTTGGGCCTTGTCCTCTGCAGTTTGAAGCCTTAGCCACTGAGCCACCACGCCGGCAATTTGCACATTCCCTGATTTTACAGGTCTAGAATTATGGAATCAACAGTTTTAGTTTGTATGCATACTAATTGAAGTAGTCTTTCTTCCTTAATTTTGTTCAGAACTTGTTAAGAACATCAATGAAGAAACAGATAGAAGATTTGAGTTAATCCACCTTTATGAAACTTTCTATTCAAAGCTTGGAAATCAGTAGTTATATATAATTTACAATTTTTAATTTCTACTTCTAATCAAAATGCTCTAGAAATGTAAATATATGTAATTCTATTCTATTACTGTACCTTTTTTAGTATTTTTTTTATTTGAAATATTGAAAATAAAAACCTTTTGTACTATAATAATGTTTATTTATTTATTATTAAATTACAGATACGTCAAGTTTGATTAAGAGAGAGTCATTAAATAAATAATTTTTTGTAAAAATCGTTCCTTGATTGAAACCAAATCCAACACATTCATCATTATCTTTGTGTTTTCCTGGTTTCTGCCAGTCTAACGCTGTGCAGAGGACGGAGGGGTCCCACACTCTGGAGGCAATGTCTTCGGAATCTGTCATCGTTTGGTCCATTATCGTCACCTGATGTTTCAGTCTGAACGGCCACGAGAGTGTATCATCATACTCACCCTGTGTCAGTCCTACATGAATGTACATGTTTCCTCCATTCTGGTGGGGAAACATTTTAATGTACATTCTATAGCCTTGATTTACGTAGAAACTTGGGCTACGTAGAGCAGTGTATTGATTTTGCCTTGATATTATGTCCCTGACGGCTTCAACTTTCCAGAAATAAGAAAACACTTTATTCCCTGCTTTGTCAAAGTGTATTGTGTAATTTTCTTGATTGACTTCAGCTTCCCGTGGGCCACTTGGAGGTTTCCATACTTCAATAGTTTTGCTAAAAAAAGTTTGAGAGGTAAATACATTAGCAAATAGTATATAATGGTAACTATTCATATTTAATATAGATATTTAACCCTTCAGAGTGGGAATTATTTTTACATGTACTGATTTTTATTTTGTAGTTTTTAATGTAATTTTTGTTGCATGCTCTCTGCAGGTCCAGTTATTTTCTTTACCATTTATATGTTGAGTTATTTATATGTCCTGTACATTTTTTAAATCTAAACAAACTGACGATTCTTAGCGTTGTATCTGGCCACAGTACAACGCCTTAGATTGCTTGTCCGATTCAACACTGAAGGTGTCTTGGTATTTGTGAATATGGCCATGGTGAATCCGGCTCTGAAGGGTTTGTAAGCATAAATAAATATCACTTCATAGTAAAATATTAACTATTTAATTTCATTAAAAAGTACACTTTAAAATAAATTCTTCAAAGATTTGTAAAAATCTGTACTTTTACACATCACAATGATTTTGTTTTGATATAAAAAAATATTATTCTTGAATCTACAAATATATAATATTGATCTATGATATTGATTAAGCAAAATTATTGTTCTAAGAATTTTCAAGCCGTGTAAATTACCAATAAATTCATGTTCAAGTGTACACATCTTGAGTCTGTAGATTTTGGGTTAAATAATACATCCTGACAACCATAACACCTAAAATCTATCAAATTTGTAATATAAATTGAAATTTTATCAAATTAGTCAATAAAAATAAAAAAAAAAAAAAACAAAACAAAAGCAGAAAGAAATATTTTTTAGTCATTCCCAAGAGAAGAGATCTGCACCACATTGCTTGTTCACAGCATGCTTGTGGTGCTGATCCGCACCTCAACTAAAGAAAAGTAAAAAATAACAAATTAATACTTTAATCAGACTAAGCCTTGGCAAAGTTTGGTTGGGTTTAGCTAATGTTAAATAACATATAAGTTTTATTAACAAGACAATTTTTCGTACTTATTTTCGTATTATTTATTATCTAAAACAAGCCACGTCTGGACAAACTTTTTTTGGGCTCCAAGGACTTTTCATTTTAAAACTTTTTTGGGGATTTTTGACCGCAAAAAATCGATTGGCACCAGTCTCAACCCTCAGAAAATTCTGATTTCTGCCCCAGAGACTCCTAAACTTCCCGTGTACCACGATTAGGCTGCACACTGTGACGTCACATGGGCGAAATCAGCTGATTTTTTAATTCTATTAAATAATGGTAACTAAATCAGCCAATTACATAGAAGCATTCAGCTAAATAGTAAGCAAGTCATTCATCTTGTAATTGTATTGTAATTAAGGGTATTGTAATTAAGGGAATTAGAGCATTATTTTGGGTTAATTTCACCATTTAGCACATGTGACGTCATAGGAAATGCACGTTATACCTACCATCTTCTTTTCTATGTACTGTGGTTTTTGTGTATGTTGCTATAGTTACTTAGCAGTATAATGTTATTTATTTTGCATTTTGCAGAATAAGGTTAACCCTTATATAATCAGCGTTGTTTGCCTGAACTACGTCCTGTGTTATCGACTTCTAGCAGAAAAATAATATGGTTTCGACTTATGGCAGAAAGTGGGGTATGAAACTATATAGGAGGCATTTATCTCCTAAATCACATTATAATATTACACTTTGAAAGAGACACCATTTAAGGGCTCTGCTCCCCTCCCATATCAAAAATATGCTCAAAACCCCAAAATTGGGTAATATTAAGAACGATCTTCCTCATGAGGCGACATGTCGAGATCTACAAATGGGATTGTATCAGAGTGTCTTGGTAAGGCCGCAGGTCGAGCTCCATAAAGGGGTCAAGGTAAACGTGGAAGAACTCCAAAACAAAATTTTATTAATAACCTACAAGGCAGAACAACAAGCGATTTTCACGATCCTCTGGGAGATATGGATGCTATCTCTTCAGTTTGCAAAATTAAACTGAGCGAAGCTCGGTCTCCCGGTTCTTTTAAATATTACAATAAGAATAAAATAGGATAGTAAATTAAATTTATAAAGAATAATTCAAAATACTATCTGTATTTTGAGTACAACAAACTGCTGCTTCACATCAGTAAATCATTACAAATCACTGTAAATACATTATACACCTATCTCCATATACCTATAAATGTACAGGGGTATTGACCCACCCACCCGCCTATACACGTACAGTATATCAACTGATAACTAAATAGCCATTCTTTGCTATGAGTTAAAAATATAAACTTGATAGTTTCAGGACTAAAGTTTGCTTGAAAATTACTCCCACCACTAGGTTAGTCACAACATTTTTTTTAAAGTTTGTGATAATTTGTGAAAGAAAAAAGAGAAATACATAAGTATTTACATAAACATAAGTAAATACTTATGTTTATAAAAATAATCATAACTATTTTGCTGTAAGGATTTCGTGATCAAGCAATCACGTTTACAATCACTAGAAGCCAAGGAAAAGTTCAAATTTTGAAATTAATAAAACTTATAGAAAACACTCATTTCAACGATGTATTGGAATTTGAACGTATTCAAATAATGGGGTTTTAGTAATAAAATGTAAAGCTGATGTACAATGAAAACTAGTATTAATCTCATGCTTTTGTGGTTTCTACTTGTATAAAACTTATTAAAACTGAAAATACAAATTTGAAATTTACATGTCCTAACATAAACATTTATGAAAGAAACAATTACGTGAATGAATTGAATAGGTCTATTAGTTTCTTAGGGATCAACCTTCGAACTGAAGTACACATAATTTCTGCATCAACACAAAGTCAAACTCAACATCCTTTTAAAGATCAAAACTTCCATCAACTTCAAGGTACCTAAACAGCTCTATGGCCAGACATTTCTTTTATTAGATTAAGAAAAAAATACAACCTATTTTAATTTATTTTCTGAAAAATATAATAAATGTACCTTTCCTGTTGTTTTCCATCATCTCTATAATCAATCGATTCTTCTTGCAAATCACTTACCACCTGGTTAATTTTGAAAAGCATAGTTTTAATGGTTAGCATTTGACTGTTAATTTCACTTTTCAGATTGAGGAAATGCTGCTCCAACTCTTCTGTAATAAAAATAATACAAATGAAATTCAAAATCAATAAATAAAATTTATTCAACTGATAACTAAATAGCCATTCTTTGCTATGAGTTAAAAATATAAACTTGATAGTTTCAGGACTAAAGTTTGCTTGAAAATTACTCCCACCACTAGGTTAGTCACATTTTTTTTTAAGTTTGTGATAATTTGTGAAAGTAAAAAAAGAGACAATATTGTTGGAATACTTTATTAGTATATTAGGAGAGACAGGACATAATTGAATTTATAGGACATTGAATTTATGTCTAGACTGTCTTGGTAACATTTTTGGATTATCCAGGTTGAGCTTTTTTCTTGTTTACATGTATAAAAAGGACATCTTACTTGTTGAGCAGACACCCTTGAGGGCATGGGTGACTGTGGCACTAGCTGTTGCCACCAGTTTCTCTGTCACGATGTTGCATGTTGCCTGCTGGGTTTCAGTAGCCTCTCCGACACTGAACGAGCTGTTTTTAGCTTCAACAACAACAGGTGTAGAGTCATCTAACACAGCAACTACACATAGACTCGTACTCAAGATATGTACACAGTACCACAAGCTACATCTCATCTTGGCAACTGGGCCACTGCCTGCAGAGCATCCGCCAGGTCAATAAACTATGGATTACTAATAACCTAAGAATAGGGACACTCGGATCTCCTTTGACAGTAACTGCCTCAATGAATGGAGACAAATGTCATCATATAAACCGAGATATGAATATCTCGTTAAAATGCTTCCAAAATAAACTTACTATTTCATTACATGACCTAGTTGGAGCGTATATTTCGAATGTATTTTGTTCCTATAATTTTATTTAAAATAGCAGTATCATTTCTTATTTTAGATTGAAAATAGTATTTATAAATTGACACATTATGTAAGTATTATACAAGTACTATTAAGAAAACAAAAATATCATAATAAAGAAGAAACAAAATGATTGAGTTATTTGAGGAATTTTTAAAGGGTCAAAATATGAGTTACCTTGTAGATTTCCCTACAAGAGTAACTGAACAATTAGAAACTGCTATTGATAATTTTCTTGTAAAAATATTGAAACTAACAGTATTAAAATAGAAGGGCTAATAACTGGTCTTTCAGATCATGATGGCCAAATTTTAGCATTAAAAGTAAACAGATCTGTAAAAAAAATTAATTCACCAATAAAACATGAAATTCGTAAATTTTCACTCGAAAACATGAAATACTTTCAACAATTATTAGCTGAAGAAACATGGCATGATGTTTATTTTGCTTCGGTAGATAAAAAATATGATACATTTCACAACTTATTTAGCTTCTATTTTAACAAAGCATTCCCTAAAACACTATTGACCAAGAAAAATAAATCAGTTAATTGCTGGATATTGGATGACCTAAAAAATGAGCAGGTAAATATTATTAGATTAACTAAGGAGTTTCGAAGAACAAAAAGCTGTGAACTGAAAGTACAGCTAAATAGGACAAAAAAAAGCTATAAATCCAAATTGAATAAAGCTAAGTCAATCTATTTTCAATCTAAAATCAATAAATCTACCAATATCCAAAAAACAGTATGGGAACTGGTAAATTCTGAAGTTGGGGTGGAAGACAAGGGAAGAGTCAACAACATATCCTTAATAGAAGGAGAAAAACATATCTCTGACCCAAAGCATATTGCAAATAAGTTTATTGAGCATTTTGCTGATGTTGTTAAAGACCTTGATGTAAACTGTAAAAAAAGTAGTGAAATTTTCAACATGTACAATAATTTTAGTAATGCATTGACTGTAAAGCCAACATTTAGTTTAAGGTCTGTGGACAAGAGGGAGGTGGAACAAATAATAGATTCTTTTAAGAATAAATATTCCAGCGGTTATGATGAGATACCGATAACAGTAATTAAGGCAATAAAAACTAATATAAGTTCAGTTTTGAGCCATCTAATCAACTCTTCATTTGTTTCGGGTATCTTTCCTAATCAGTTAAAGCAAGCTAAAATAATTCCAATTCATAAAAAAGATGATAACACAATATTATTAACTACCGGCTGGTTTCCATTCTACCAACATTTTAAAAAATATATGAAAAATCAGTACATTTAAAATTTACAAATTTCTTAGAAACTTTTAATTTATTGGACGACGGTCAGCATGGCTTTCGGCAAGGAAGATCAGTGGTTAGTGCTGCTGTGTCATTCATTGAAACGATCATAGAATCAATAGACAAAGGAAAGCATACAATTGGCATTTTTATGGATATATCTAAAGCTTTTGACATTGTCAATCATTCTAAGCTAATAGGGAAATTAGATACCCTTGGAGTTGCAAGAAATGCCCGTAACTGGTTCGCGTCCTACCTCACAAATAGAACTCAATATGTAGAGATTACAAATTTAACAAAAAACAACAAAATCATTAAAACTGCATCATACACTAAAGTTCTCCGGTTTGGTGTTCCCCAAGGTTCTATTTTGGGACCATTACTCTTTCTTTGTTACTTAGTGGGTATAGAAAAGTCATTATCATACAAAAAAAGTAATAGTGACCTCTATATGTATGCTGATGATGCAAACTTGGTGGTTTCATCAAAATCACCAGAGGAAATAGAAATCTACACCTACATTGAATTGGAGAATATAGAAAATTATTTAAAGAAGCATAATCTACTTCTAAACATACAAAAAAACTAAGTTTATTAATTTTAAAACTCCCCAAAATAGACTATTAACTGATCCCTTACTAGCTTATAATACTCAACAAATTGAAAATAAGAATAATACAAATTTTTTGGGACTAAAGATAGATGAACATCTAAATTGGGAGGAACATGTTCATAATATATTAAACAAAATAAATTCTGGAATGTATGCGTTATCAAGAATGAAATATTATTGCAATCTTAACACCTTAAAAAGTATTTACTTTGCTCATATTCATTCACATATATCATTTGGTATCGCACTTTATGGCTCAACTAGGAAAATAAATTTAGACAACATTTTAAAACAGCAGAAAAAGGCAATCAGAATTATGTTAAACTTAAAATATGATGATTCAGCAAAAGAACATTTTAAGAATTTAAAAATATTCACTGACTATGGTCAATATATCTTTGAGACTATTTTAATTGCGCGAAATGAACAATCAAATGTTAATTCTGATATAGTTGTAAATCTATATAATACAAGGGGAAGAAATGAAATCGTGCACGCACATAGGCTCAAGTTTTTTGAAAAAAAACCTACATTTATGGGGAGAAAGTTTTTGAAATATATTCCACTCAATATAAAATCAGAAAGTGGGTCAAAATTTAATAAAATGTTGAAAGAATACTTAATTAGCAAATCTTTGTATTCAGTTGAGCAACTTTCCACCTCCCTCTAGAACACTTCAATCTCTTTTATTAAATATACTATGCAATTTGTGAAAGTAAATGTATATATGTACATAATTCTTATTTTCGTTTTGTTTTATTGTTTTCTTATGTAACTTCTAATTTTAGGAAATGAAGAACAATGGGTTTACACTTTAATTTAGGTAAATTAAGTGTTCTTTTTACCTTGTTAGATTAGAAATTTTGACGCTATTTATTTGTACCACTTGTACATGAAGATAAATAAAGAGATTTGACTATGACTATATATAATTTAATAATTTAGAGCCCCTAAACTGTAAATATTAAAAATTTTTATACTGACCTGTAACCAGTTTCACATCATGTTTCGGTATAATAATACCATCTGCAGGTGTACAAAATATCTTTCAAGATAGCTGGTTTTCTGTAATTATCTATGATGAAATTAAAAATACAATAAGACCAAAATTGTAGTTTCTCGTTATTATCTTGAAAAGATATTTTTTATTTACCTGAAGATGATAATATACCGAAACATATCGTGAAAAATAACTATGACATCAATTTGAACTGATTACATGTTAGTATATTTGTGATATTTATGTTGAGTCCAATATATAACCACAAATTGCCTAGTCATACAAATTTGGATCACTTTATCTAATAAGTCTTGGTTTAGTTACAGAAAACAGTTTTGGAAATTTAAATAGTTTGTGGTTAATTTAGAATCTCTTGATTTAATACAAATACAGACTCTAACACTATGTTTAATAATGGAACATTAATCAATCAAGTAAATTAATGATAACTAACCACCATGGAAACAATTAAGCTATTTGACTGGATTTAAAGTTAACACTGCTTAGATGAATATTCACAATTATTTAAATAACAACTTTTATTGCTGTCAACAGGTTGAATAATTTATCCTAATACTTACACCATAAAAAATAAAAAAGTCTTAAAAGTGAGACAGGCTGGTATAACATTTTAAGATTTAAACATTAAATAAGCTTTTTAAATAAATTGTTTAAATGTTATGCAACTTGATTTTTGTTAATTTGTTTTCAAGTATTTTATTTCTTTGACATTTTAAATTAAAAAAAAAAAAAAATTGGATCCACCAATTATAATCACTGAAAAATGCAAACATTTTTTACATTTATTTGCTGACAACATTTATTTTCATAAAATAATTAGAAGATTTACAAATTGTAATTACAATTTTTTTAGTTTTAATGGTAGACTCAACGTTTTATAGTAAAACATCATACAGTTACTACAGATATAAAAAATGTCAACCCTTCATACTTATATGATCTTTTTTTCTCCCACTTAGGCTGGCTACATACAAGCAACAAATTTTGCCAACCTATACACACGGGCAACAGTTGCAGTGCAACAACAATGCAGCATTAGTTATATTTTTCAGTCTTATATTAGTCAAGGAGGAATCCAGGCGGAAACAGGATAGTGGTTTATTTAGCTTATCAAGATTTATATTCCACAAGAAAAGAAAGTATTGGACCCATCCTCTTGTAAGTGCAAGACTTTTAAAAGGTGCGTTTTCCACGCTGCTTGCAGGGGTACATTTCACAGCACACTTCCTCCCACGGATTCCACTCCTTAATCTTGTCATGATATACAGCAAGAACTATATTCCTAATTTCAAATATATGGATGCATCATGAATGATTCTATAAACATGTCATTGTCAAACCCAGAGGAATCCATCACCGAATTTCGCATAAAATAACACAAAAATTTGAGGTACAGTTGGCTAGTTGCAGCGATAACTGACTGCACGTGTGAATGGTTCTGAATGTCTACTAGTACTACTAGGCCGGCAGGCCACTTGACTGCACACAGCGACAAAGCAGACCCCGGCGGTAGTCGACTGCACCAGACGACATCTCTGCCACTCAATAGTCCGCTACGACGTGCTGCGATACCGCCGCTGCTGCAACTGTCACTCACATAGTCGCTCATGTGTACACAGCCTAACAAATTTAACCAAAGTCATATGCAAATAAAGACTGTAATTAGTTTAGTCCCCAAATCTAGAAAAATGTGATGAATACCTCTATAAGATAGAAAAACTGAAATTCGAACTCTAATTTTAACTGAGATGCCTTTTAAATCGAATATATTTAAAAGTAGGCTAACTACTTCCAATCAACAATTTAATTTTTTATTTTTGTCTATATTAAAACACACATAGTAATAAAACAAATAAATATATATATCTAATAAATTGTACTTTTTCAATTTAGGAACTGGTCTACATGTCTCCATCAAACAACCCTGTTTTCCATTTAACCATTTGTATTAATACATTTTTCATTTAATTATTATCCTGAAACTACTCTTATATTTTAAATTATTAGTCTATTTTGTGTTCTGTCACTGATGTTAATTGTCAGCTACACCTGCTGCCACATTGGATTACATTATGGCAAAAAGTGATTTTGTACTATATGCACTTCCCAAACATGCTGTGCCATACTGTAGTCTTAACACGTTAGCTGCCATCCTTAAAATGAGTATTTTTGCTCTGAATTACCAAAAACTTTTATGCAAATATTTAAAACAATGATGCATTATACTTACTCTGCCACCATTTCTGAGTATAGAAATAGTACATACATAGGCATTATATGTATATAAATATATCGGGACTATTGGCCCGACACAGTTTTTTTAGTAGCGTATACGGCACATAAAAAACTATGTCGGGCATATCGACCTGACACATTTTGAGGTAAATTTGTTTTCATGGTATGGCTACACTGACTGCATGATGAAAGTAATCCAGTATTCAATATGTATTACGTTATTTCAATACCAACATTCACTAAATAAGTCTGTCGAGCCTATACTCCCGACAACTTGCCCGTTGAACATGCCAAAATTTAAAGTTTTATGAACAACTTTGTATACAACCAAAAACTTAAAAATTTGCTCTGTAAATAGTATGATGCTTGCAGTACAATAAAGTGTGATCGGTTTCTTTAAGAAAGCAGGACCAGTGGAGTAACAATAAAATAACCAAAAGGTTACTGAACAACAATGTCGGGCGTAGTGGCCCGACGGCATCTAGCTGAGACAAAGAGCCGTAGGGCGTACTGGACTGACACGGCAGCTAAAATGTTAACTGAATCAAGTTTCAATTTCGCACCCTGTACAGTGAGTTGTCACAAATATTTTTCAAAAAATTACATTTTCTTATTGAGGATTTCAGCTTAATATGAAGAAACTATTAACGTGAATCTCACTTTCCACTAAAAAATATAGCTAAATATTTGAAACAATTGAACTTTTTTGCCTTTTAACAACTGCAATTAAATGCTATTGAAATTAAGCCAAATGTGCCAGCAAATCAAATTTTAACATCTACAATAAAAATTCCTCAATTGATTTTTGGACGACTCTTACATTATATTACAGTTAAAAAGAGCTATATTGTCAGAAAACACACTTATATCTACATAACAGTTTGTTGTACATTAATAGATCATTATTTATGTATATCAGAAATAAGGTAGCAGGGATGACAGAGCCCTGAGGTACTCCAGATTGAACAGGCGAAGGGGAACTTTGGTGGCCCACACCTGTACTCGCTGAGTTCTTCCAGTACAAAAATTAGGAAATTACAAGTGAGAATTAATCAACAAACACAGTGAATATCACTTATTACAACCCATAAAACTGCAGAAATCACTATATCCAAGGGAAAATTCATAATACTGAGCAATCAAAGTGGTGTTCATTCTTGCCAACACAAATAATTGATAAGGATAGGCAGGAAGATAAGGCAAGGAATAAACTGATGTGACAGAGATTTAGATATTAATAAGATTAGACCTATCTAATAATAATATTTACTTTGAATAGTTTTATGTTATCATTATCAAGAAATATTGAGGTGGTGCGTTTATTTTGGTCAAGAGTGTATAATCTGATACATTTTTTATTAAAGATAAAAAAATGGTTTTACAGGGTTTTGGGAAAGCCTAAAATAGGCGAAGATGAGGCATTTATTGTGTTTTTATAACTTTACAATACATCGAAAAATGCACCTTTTAAACTTAACGAAAAGTAAGTACATCCAAATATTGTACAATTAAAAATAATTTTGACAAAATATTCTCATTAAATAATTAACAGTGAAAAATTGTATGATGAACTGAAAAAAAAAATATATATATAATAATTTTAAGAACTTGTAACACAGTAAATTTAATATAATACACTTTTGAAAATAAGTCAACACAACAAATATTAAAATATATGAAAGCATTATTTCAATTAGTAATTACATGTATTTGTTATAAAACTATTATTTCTCACAAGTGTCTAACATAAGTTGGACACATAACCAATAAATATAAGAAAAAAATAACAGCAATAAGTTTATTGATACATGTTAGAGCTCTTTCACACGAGGCCACCGGTTGCCCTCCACTGTTTAAACATCGTTTTAAATGGGGGCCTTTAGACCCGACCATTGAAGTTGCCCATCAGGACATAGTGCCCGAGCAGTGTCTCCTGGCGCAAATGCGAGCCGGCAACCACGGTGGCGGCAACTCGCCACAGGCATTGAATGAAATGGGAGCTTTCAGACGAAACCATTAGTGGCCTCAAAGTAATGGTCATTTTTTCCTCAGGTGGGATGCTTGCTCTCATCATTGTGTCCTTTTCGGTAAGGTATGCTTTTATATAACTTTAAAGTCCATCAAATGACACTTTGCACATAGGGAAATAGTTACAAATTTTTTGTCAGCACACAGTTTGTCAAACAACGTGTAATAAGGCCATTGTACTTCCTAGTCGTTAGTATTGGATGAACATGGAACATACGCCTGCGACTCCGCCTTCTTTTCTTGATTAGTGACGTGAGAAGAAGCAGATGTTCATTACTTGTCAGCATATTCTCGACAAGTCGTGCTGTGGCTATTGGTGGAGTGGCTTGCCAGTTGTCTGAACCGTCAACTACAGTTACCCGTTCGGTAATCGGTGGTAGCCACCGATGGCCTCATGTGAAAGAGCTCTTAGCCTAGCGGTGGATAACTACAACAGGCAATCTTGTTACTGGCTTCTAGCTTAATTTTACTTTTTTTGTACTGCCAACCCTCACACCAAGTTCCTTCAAAGTAATATCAAAATATACAACATGTCTTTTTCCAAATGGCATATTTTGTCTTATTCAATGATAACTAAACCTAACATAATGACTTTTCAAAAATTACATCAATGATGTCACTAAACTTGGTTGTTTGAAGGGGTTTGGATTATAGGATTTTTTCATTTCCTCAGATCAGTCAAAATTGTTTGTGGAAAATTGTCCATTTTCTAGAATTAGTAAAAATGTTGGTTTACATTCCAGATAAATGAGTTTTTATAGAGAAAAATTTGTAGCAGTTTGCATTTTTTCTTCATTATAAAAAAATACATCTGTATTAACCCTTTTAGTGCCACGGTGACGAAATATCGCCACCAAATAATTAGTAACAAAGTGCCACGGTGACGAAATATCGCCACCAGTTGATTGAGTGAAAAGTGCCAGGTGGCGATATATCGCCACCAATTGTTTTCGATCGTATACTCGAGTTTTACGTAAATATCGATGTTCGTAATCATTTATCAGGATGACCGAACATTTATTAGTCGATTACTACTCATTCGAAAGTCTTTGGAGAAAAAAACATCACTCCAGAACTAATAACAACCCAAGCGGACGACAGCTGGTCAGACGTTCGTTGTTTGTTTACTGTCACTGTCAGTCTGCCCCAGTGCGTACCCGATTCAGTCATTGTTTTGTTGTGTGTTGTTTTGTTATTATTTGCTTTGTTTGTATTATAATCTGTATATATTTATTATTTCTTTACAATCTGCGTTATTGTAATTATAGTTTTTTGTGAATGGTGATTGTGTATTTGTGGCAATGGGTGAAGAAATTATGACGACAAGTGAACTGGATCGTGAGCTTGATCGAGAGTTGTCTGATGATTCTTTAGCATCTGATTATGAGATTGATGACTTATTTAGTGATGATAGTGACAATGATCCCTATTATCTTCCTGAAAATTAAGTAGGCCTAAGTAGGTGTAATGAGGTTATTCAGTTGCCCAGTACATCTTTTGGTGAACCTAGGTCTAGGTTAGGTTATATATAAACAGTGCTAATTCGTTTATTTTATAATATAAAAACATGAAATTTGGTATACATGTTAGGAATAAAATAAGGTTCAAAATAAAATGATTTCCAATAGTAAAATTATTCTTTTTTCAGTTACTTATTTGTAATCAAATACAAAAAAAGTTTTATTTATTTTATTTTTATATATTATTTTTGTTGTAATAATTTTTTTATTTAAATGTTTAACTTGTTACTATTTTTCCTTGGTTGCTATGGTTATAAGAAGCAATTTGATACCAGATTTGTTAAAATATGTTACATAGAAACAAAGCTATGATTTTTGTAAAACATTGTTACAAAATCGCTGTTTTCACCCCGGCATTTTTGAGCATGACTATGAGTTTAGAGACTGGCCGTACAACTTTTTGATCAGAAAATTTTGGGCGTGGCACTCAAAGGGTTAAATTATATTCAGGAATATAAACTACAAATATCAGACTCCCGTGGTGCCAATTCGAATTCATTTATAGAAAGTCCCATGATGCTAAATCAATTCGAGTATTAAATAATGACTATATGTTAAACTACCATTTTAAACAATTATGGGTAGAAAATTAACAATAATATTGATTTTTAAACACACGATAATGCTCAAAACAAATATAGGAATAAAAGTAAACCTACATAGAATGGTTTATTTGAATGACTTTTATCATGAAAACTTATTACACAAAGTAATATCATTAAATGAAGAAGCAATGGGTGATAGTAAATTTTGTTTCACGTTTCCTAAAGTTAAAAACGGCTATTTGAATTGAAAATTTAGTAAATCAATTCTTCAGTTCTGTAAGTTAATTTTACCATTCTGGATATAAACGACTACAAACTACGAAGCAAGGTCAACAAAAGCTGAGACAAAGTAAATCAGAAAAAACAGTTATATATTTTAGATTAAAATATAATATGCATTTACTATTGTCATATCAATGTAGAGTAATTACAACGCTTTGATACATTTTAAAATAACAAATCCTGTTGTATGTTGTGTTCAAAATGTATCAAGATTTACATGAAACTATATAAATAACTACACAACAGAAATATGATAGAATTCACAATAGAATTAACTATAGATAAGTGGAGAAACACTACATCATAACTTTGACTTGGTGATTGAGCTGATGTTGATAAAAGGTTGAACTAGAGGGAATAGACTTTGACTGCTCTTGAACCTGGTGATGTCATCGATTTTGTCACCCTGGAAAGCACAAAGTCAATTAATAAGAAAAAAAAAATAAAGAAACAATAAACAATTAAATTCATACAGGGGCGTTGAAAAGTCTTGAGATGGTTTAATATCTTTTTTTATTAATTAGGTCAGAGGATTAAAACTTTGCAAATTTAAATGGGAGCTACAATTTTATTTTTTAACTTTTTTCCGACTGCCTCCGATGGAGGACGGCACATGAGGAGTCAGTGGATAATGTTAAATGTAAGCTTAGGTTGATATGCGCATCATTTGAAAGGACTGTTCAAGCAATGAAGTGTGCTGCAAACCACACTTCAGAAGAATCATTTGTTAATAAAAGACAGCTATTCGAAGATTAAAAAAATAAACCGAAAAATTCGGCTGAAAAATTTGGAAGTTACTCTTATTAGTGTAATTTCACTTCATTTAAAATTTATCTAAGTGATTTTTACACATAAAAACATGAAATCACTTTTCAAGATTGTTATGGGGGTTGTAAAGCTAGTTCTAACATTTTCAGCTCTATTTTAATAATCTTTGAATAACCATACTTTTTTCAATAAATACTGCTTTTAAAATGTGGTTTGCAGCACTTTTATTTGTGTAATCAACCCTTTAAAATGATGTGAGTATAAAAATTAGGCTTATATTTAGAATTATCCACTGACTCCTCATGCCAGAGGTAGAGAATCAGTATGGAGTAAAAAATATATTTTCAGCTCCCAACTAAATTTGCAGTTTTTATCCTCTAGCTCAGTTAATAATAAAAATATTAAACCGTGTCCATAATTTTCAGCACCTGTGTATATAAAAAAAATTATATGGTACTTTCATGAGAGGTAAAGTCAAAAAGTTACCGGAGTCGGATGAGATATACTTATTACACAAAGATAAAAATTTACAAACAAAATACTCTCTTCCTATAACAATACACTTGTCTCTACAGATTTTCAAAACACTTTTGAACTTATTTAAAAAAAAATGTATTTCAGTACTTTATCACGTTTTATTTCTGACAGCTTTAGCACTTGCAAATTGTTTATCTTTATTGATATTTTCACCATGTGAGCAGGAAGAACCATGAGGTCAGGCGAGTAGGGAGGGTGTTCTAGCGTGATAACGCGGAACTTGACTAAGTAGTTACGCACTTAGAGGGATTGATGTGCAGGGGCATTGTCATGTAGCAAAATCCAATTTTTTATCTGCTCATTTTTCAGGCCGTTTCCTCCTAAAGGCATCTCGTAACTGCCTAAGAACTTAAGTGTGGATATATTTACCTCACATAAATTGCATCAATCGTTATTCTTAAGTTTGCACAGAGTTTGCCAAACTTGCTCAATATTGTTATCTGTGATTACAGTCGAAGGGCATCCACTACGAGAGTTATCATCAATGTTTATCAATGTTTATGCGACCTTCACAAAAATGTTTGTGCCATTCTTTTCTTTAAATCAATTTTCAAAAAGCGACAATATAAACACGCAAATAAACGAAAAGCACTTTCCACAGGGGAACAATGGCGGCTGAACGATACTTGCGCTACTCATATCCCTTCTTCAAGAGTAGTACTAGCTGATGGACAACGAAATTCCCACCGGCAACCATGCTGTGTCGCTGGACATCGATTCCAGGAACTTTTTAACTGTCCTTCGTATTAGTTTTGACTGTAATTTAGAGGGTGTTAATATAAAAAAAATGGGATATATCCTAAGAAAATTTGATATATAAGGTAGACAGTTTACCTTAACCTGTAGTCCATCTGGGAGGGAATACTCAGTGCCGGCTCCTCCTTCCGCAGTAGAAATTACATGAATGGATAGCTTGTGTCTCTTTGGAGACTCCTGGCTTATCAGATCCTAATAGACAAAGATTCAAAATAGTTCCTTTTGTTTATTTTTCAAGTGCTTTGTATTGATATTGTATTTATTGGTAAAGTATTATAGTTTTTAGTTAGAACAAATCATTTAATATAATGATGCAATATTAAAGCCTAACACATTGCCGAAGATGTCCCATCCGATAGATGTGGGACGATATTGAAAATTTTGAATGTTTCAAAATTTCCATTAATATAAATTTCCACATTTAATGACAGTTTTTTTAAAAAGTATAATTGAAAAATAAATAAATAAAAACAAAACACTGGATTGCATAATAAAAAGGGAATCTATCTTTACAACTGCCAAGGGACTTTTTACAGATAAAAATAATTCTTACTTTATTCATTTTTACATTACATAACATTCTGAACAAGGATTTATTTTGTAACAATTAAAGCCTTTTATAAGTCATGTTCTTTGAAATTGATTATTTCCACAAGTAAAATGAGGTAAGTACAGTACAACCTCGATTATCCGGCCTCACTTTATCTGGCAGTCGTGTAATCCGGTTTGGCAAGTAGATAGCAATAAAAATTATTTTCAAGATACAATTACAATTAATCGGAAGTGTCTTTCAGTTTTCAAACGCAAATGTCGTACACGAGTGTTTCGGTTTTGCATTTAACAAATTGCAGGCATTAGTAGTCACGCCTGAATAATTTAATAAGCGCCTGAAGATCCGAGCTGGCAATGTTGTTTACTTTTGTTCAGTAAACAACATGGACTCTTCAGGCTGGCTGGAAGAGTCCATTTCGCGAGTGAGGGAAGTCGCAAGTGGAACAGTTCATTTTACTACACAATTTTACGTAAACATAATTTGTAGTTACATAACTGCACATCTTTTTTTATTCAGTCAGAGTTAAAATTAAATTTAAGTGTAATATTTAATATTTAAGTTAACATATATAATTTACTTACATTTACCTTAGAATTTTTGATAGCCTAATTAAAACACAGTTGTATTTTCAAATATCTTTCGTATTGTATTGTAAAGCAGCGTCAAAGTTGGTGATCGTGATAATCATAGTTTGTTTCATTACAATAGCTGCAGAGCATGTTGCGTCACGTGCAATTGTAGGCGCCCCGCTTAGATGTGCTGTCTGTTATCAGTTATTAAACGTTATTCTCCAATAAAACCAAGTTATTTATGACTTATGTTTTATCCGGCTTTTATCGTATCCTGTTTGACCTTTGCCACATTAGGCCGGATAATCAAGGTTGTACTGTATATATATATTCGCACTATCTCAATTTTATTATATGCCAGTATTTACTTATTTTTATTATAAGTTTTCAAAATTTATAATTTCTTCACTAGTTTGTAGAAAAAAATTGCTGCTGTGGCAGTTCAAAGGCTCTTACAATTCAGAATGCAGAGGGAAAGGTCCAAGGTTCAAATCCTAAACTAAGCTTATATGGTTGGTTGGTTGGTACTTAACTTGTTGAATAAAGTTCTCTTTCTTCTTTCTTTTATTAAAAAAGGAGAGGCCGATCTCCTCCTTAACCTTACTCTGCCCATTCCCCGTAGAATATTTATTTGTGCGAGGACTTATTTAGACAGAATAAGGGGGAGAACCAGTACAGTAGAAGGTGAATATTACTGATAAATCTTCCAGTCTAGGCCAGATTTGAACCAGTGCTATCTCTAACCAAGGCTCAACAAAGTCCTGATGACTCAGACTGCTCCGCCACTGGCTTGCCTGATGTGAAATTTTCGCCAAACTGACGTTACAGGTACGAGACAGTCTTGTTGAAGGACAGATCTATATCTGCCTATGCAATACAACAAGGTTTTTGGGACGGAACCCAGACATACCTAAACTTAACTACTTTACTTAAATACCTAATCTACTTTACTAATAATCTAATTTATTGAAAACAATCCAGCAATAACTTTGAATGCTGAATTGTTTAAAATTCATTGTTATTGTTACACACTATAAAGACTCTGTCTGTGTCTTCACTTTTATAATATATCCTTAGGCTGTATTTTTAGTTAAAAACAGCTTAAATATAGTTAATTTACTTACTCAATTATGTTTATTAATCCGACACAATTCAGACCAGGTATGTGTTGGATTAGTGAAAAAGCCAGATTACTGGAGTTCAATTGAAAAACATGCTTAAATTACATAATAAATTGTATATTGTACCTAAAAAAGTCAATTTTTACAATAAGGATGTACAATAGTTTCAAAGTAAGAAAAGTACGGTGCATCAGTTGAAACAGTGTTAAAATATACCATTGTTACATGTGCGTGAAAAACATGTTAAAAAGTTTACAACAGTAGTGTACTCTAGCAGAGTAGCGATAAACTGAACTGACAACTGAGTGAAGTTTCAAAATACAATACAGTAGAATCCAGCCCACTGATAACAAACAAACTGGTCCTCACCTTTGACCTCACCTTGTCCCATCCCCACACAGACTACCTTTACCCAAGATATGTACAAAAAATGTTATTTACAACAGTTGTGGTGTCCTAACTAATTAGTTGACAACAATAACATTGTTTACTTTTACTCCCTGGGCCAGCTACTCCCCCCCTCTCTCTCAAACATCAACAAACAGTGACTTGAATGATGACACAGGCATTACAAGACTGCCTTTGTCTACTGGCCGAATTACTGGGGGGGCCGGATTATAGAGGGACTACTGTAAACAACATATGATTTACATTTATGGTTTAAATGTAGCGTATATTCTATAGACTGAAAAAAGTTATTGAGTGAGGTACTTACTGTAAAAAATTTAACAACATCTTTTTTGGTCAAAGTACGCAAATACGCAACTTCTATTTGTGCGCGATCAAAGTTGTATTGTTGAGATGTGATTTCAGACCAAAACCGAGCGGAGAGAGCACTCAAGCGTTTCGGTTTTTCTAGCCTTTGTGATGCAAGAGCTTCTTTATGGCGCTCAAATTCTTCATCACTCAAATCCTCCAAATACTCCTAAATACAAAGAGAAAATAGAATAATACAACTGGGTATAACAAAATATAGAATAATAGCAACAAAGAGAAGATGTAACGAAATGCTTATCAGTCAATAATTAACTGATGTATGTCAATTGATCAAGCTTGTACTGCTTTCCTGACATAACAAAATAACAATAGTACACATTTTGTATGACTTAATTGATCATTGTGACGATTTACATAATATTTTTTCTCAGAAGAGTGCCATTACTATTCTCATTACTTTGAGAAAAATTAAATTCTGCCTTTCAATAGTGACTTGGATTATATGGTTTTTATCAGTTATATTTTCAAATATTCAACCATAAGAACTGTATGAACAAAAATAACTCAGTACCTTCATTTGTACTAGGAACTGTTCAATTCTGGTGTCAACGAATGCTGGGTGTCTGTCAGATTGTACGATAATTCGCAAACCTTGAACTCCATTTGATCGGCGGATTCCACTGAACACAATGTAGCCTAGTTGTTCCTATGATCAGACATAAGTATAATCATACATTTTAAAGAAAACAGATAGATAATGTAGGATACAAAAATGTAAGGCATATAGCATAAATCTACTGATATATTAAAATTACAACTTAATAATACATAACCAAAACATTTAAACAAATTTTGTGAATTGGTGAGTCATTCTACAGTCTGTGTAAGTTTTATTTTTGTTGAAATTTATAGTTTGATCTCAAAGAATTTCTGCAAGTTTGGATTGTCTTTTGGAGACTAAAAACAAAACAATATGATTCAGAGCATTAAACATAATAACAGTACAGAGGAGTAATCAGTGAACCAATTGTAAGACAGAAAATTCAAAACTATTTGATTTAATATTTAAAAACAAATATTTCGTTTTTGGAAGAGAATTAATACGTTAAAAGAAACAGTAAATATAATTACTTTTGATTATATGTACGTTTTTAATGTAATTGGTTTTATTAAGGATTCAGTAAACTCTATCAGTGCTGTGACGGTAGACTTGTTTCAAGATGCTTACTAAACTATTGTGTATTGCTTTTTCAAACATTTTGGATACCAAGGATAGACTGAAAGTGGACAATAATTTATTACAAATCGTTTTAACCTTTGAAATTTTTATTTTGTCTGGACATGCTTTTAATTTATCAAGTCAACCAGTGGCCTGACAGGGATTGTATGACAAAATTGATGTCTAACTGGCACATCATTAACAATGTATGTAAATCCATAACACATTTGTATGGATATATTTATTTTGCAGAAAAATAATAAAACAGGAATTACCTGTGTGCGTAAAATGTTAAAACAAGGTTCAGTGGTGATCTGAACCAACAACTCCAGCACCATGTTTGACTGTGTGGACATCAGGCCACATTGGTAGTAGTTTTCTGTACAAGAACTGCGATGCAGTTTGTTGTGAAGCTCATAAACGTAGTCCGAACCTAGAAAGTTCTTGATTAATTTTGAAATATCACGCCACAAATGAATGATTATTAAATATCACACCACAAATCAATGATTAAACACTTTTAGTCTTAAATCATTGATTTTAATAAATTTCAGTAAATATGGAATAATTCAGTACGGACCTTAATTTTATTTAACTAAATATTAATCCCACCAATATTAATCCATAGAAATTTCCTCCTAGAAATAGCAATTTTTACAAAAAATAAAAAATGTTTGTATGAAATAACATATATTAAACTAATATTATGTAGTTTTTCCTCCTGACACGATTATGACATTAATTTCTACCAACAACGAATGTTAATCGAGATATGTAACTTAACAGTTACAGGTTAGGTCAGTTATCTTGTATTTTGGTGTGTACATTTTATCATTTAATACAAGATAACTTGTAACAAACCCAACCTAAAATAATCTACCCTAACTAACCTAACCCACCTTTTTTGTAAAATCGGTAGTTTTGGGAAAATACTCCTACAGATTTGTGTTTGTGGGGTTAGTGATGAATAGTTCAAAATAAAAACTAGTAAACATCGGATAGGACCGCTATAGTACTAATCAATCAAAATTTCTACTTTATTTTGTAACTGAACTGATAATCCTTATATATAATATGTGAAGCCGTTTTTTGTCAACGCAACTCCTCCCTTATTCCTTGACCAATTTAAACGGTTAGGGTGTCAAAAAATTTGTCTCTGTTCAAAGTTGTGCAATAAGGTCTTAATTCTTCAATATTTTTATCCCGAAGGTTGTAGGAAGCCTTCAAAGTTCGTTTTTTGGCCATAAGAATAACATGGAGAGATTTAAATGTAACGAAAAATAACATCTGTTACAATGTAAATAATGATTTCCAAACAGTTTTGACGGCTGTTGAAATGTAAACAATGTTGTTTGTATTATTGAGGAGGTTATAATAAACTCAAATAGAAGTGGCGGTTCAAGGTCAACATTAATTGACTGCTGGTATTGCGCCTTTTGCTTTGATGTTGTTTACAATTCAAAATAACCCTACTTAACAAAACTAAACTCTGTTATGGCCTGTGGCATAGCAACGCCTACTTGTAAAGATAAAACTATTTATAAATAATAATTGTTATATAAATCATTATAAAATTATAAAAATAAATAAACAAAATTATAAATGAAAGTTTATCAACTTGTTTTGGTCTAACTGTAAACAATGTTTGGTTTGAAAATAAAAACATTACACAAATATCCGATTCATTGTTGATGGCCTGCGAACAGCGCACATGCGACAGAATTTGTTCCCCACCACACACTGTCACTGTCATATGTTCTTAGTACAGTCACTACAGTAGAACCCCGCAAATCCGAACTAATTGGGGGGACAGCTTGTTTGGATTCCGAAAAGTTCGGATTATCCGAAAAATAGCGTATAGTTACTGTACTAACATTAGCACAGTTGTTCAACGTTAACTGACGTTCATCACACCCTTCAGAAAAAGAACTGACATGTGGTGAAATTAGGGCTGTTTTCTTGCCACCAAATGTCACTCCATTATTGCAGCCAATGGACCAGGGTGTCCTGCAGTTTATAAAACTTTATTATAGAAAACATTTGGTACAAACACTTCTATCAGATGAAGAAAGTTCCATCACTGACATCCTGAAAAGAATCACGATAAAAGATGTAATTTATTGGGTGGCTGAATCCTAGGACAACTGTCCTGAAACTTTGATTAAAAAGTCGTGGAAGAAGCTGTGGCCAGATTTACAATTTGAAGAAACACAGCATTTTCAAGCTCCACTACAAAATGACCTCCTAGATGTCGTTCAAAAACTTCCAGGATGTGAAGAAGATGGAGAAAATGATGTCATAGAATGGGTTGGTGTTGACGATAATGGCCACCAAGAATACAATGATGAGTAAATCGTAAATTTGGTTCAATCTCAAAGCCCTAATGAAGACGAAGAAAGCGAGGAAGAAATTTCCCAACTAGATCGAGTGTCACACGCAGATGCCACTAAAGCCCTGGATGTGGCTCTACTATATGTGGAGCAGAGCCCTGCTGCGTTACCAGCTGACGTAATGTTTATGCGTAGATGGCTTAACATTGCCGCTTCTAGTCGCTACACATCTATGCGTCAGAAGAAAGTTACAGAGTTCTTTAAGAACACACCTTAATCTTTTATATTTTTATACTGTATTTTATCTAACGTTGTATTCATGTATTCATTCTGTACTATACTGTACTTCACTGTATTTCAAGTTCAATTATAAACCATGTTAACGATGTTGAAGGTGTTTTTGTAAATTAAAATTATGTTTTTACGTTTTTGTCTGTTATTTCATTCCCGGCTTTGCGACTCCAAATTTACTAAATACAGTATTTTAACTTGTTAAAAAAAAAGTTTCCGATCCCCATCAGTTCGGATTTGCCGAAAATTCGGATTTGTGGGGTTCGGATTTGCGGGGTTCTACTGTACTAGAAGTATGGATCTGTCATAACAACAATGACCTCACATGCCACAGTGTTTACACTGAATCTGCTACTGTGTTGTTTAATCAATTGACTTGTATTGAAGTATTCTTAATGGTTTAAATGTTAGAGTAATTGTCAGTTTCGCCAAGGTAATTAAATTTGTTCTAACCATAGTTAAAATATTTTACCATCATTGATAAAATATGTTTTTACGTGATTGTAACTCGCAGCTCACTGCAGCTGTAGGGGAACTGTGGTGGAAGAAGTAAACATTCTCTATCCTCTACACGCCATTTAGTTTGCGTTTATGAACAACAAATAATACCAGCTGGTTTATTTTAAACCTGACCTTGATCCGCCAATTCTATTTGAGTTTATTATAGATTTCATAATGTTAAACCAGAGGTTGAAAGGATGGTTTTATTCACGTTCGATTGTAGGGCTTCTCTCTTCTAGACTAATGTTTTAATGGATTAATTAAATAAGTAAAATGACGTTATTTTACTTATTTAATTAATCTTCAGCTGTTTAACAAAAACAAATTAATTGAACACACCTCAAATAGGCTACGTAATACCATTGGATATAGTAGGTGGTAATGCGAGTAAGATACTGTAAATAAACTAAATATTGTGATTTTACGCGATACCGTTTACCCACTAATATTTGTAGGCAAAAGATACAGTCCGAGGTATTACCGAGGACGAAGGACGAGGTGCCTCAAGCACAGCGAGTGACAGGGTAGGCACGCGAAGCGTGCAGGGGTGTCCCGTAGTATACAGTTATTGATGGATTTTCATTATCAAAATTCCTTTATTCATATAATATACAGTTTTACATATAATAGTGTCACTAATCCTATAACAATACATATAAAATAGTATTATAATTATTTATTAACTTGGCTATCAAAAAATTCTTCAAAGGAATAAGGATAAAAAAAGTAAAAACTCACCGTCAGCCAGCTGTACTTCGCGATTGCGCAGTAGCTGACGGGGCAGTAATTGTCATAAGGAGACACTAGACGTGATACGATCCTCCACGGACTGGACTAGGGAGATGGCAGTCTGGAACATAAGATCAAAAGGTATTTACTGTCAAAAACCTGACAACAGCAAGCTTAGTTGGGATAAGTTTCAACATTTATCGAAATTTGTAGGAATCAGCAGTTGTAATTTGCCTTGATAAAAATAACATTTTAATGTTATTACAATTTTCAATTTATTTTAGTCTGTAACAAGAATTAATCTTTTGAAAGTCCACATAAAAAAGGATAGTTTACGAGATAAATCTGGCAATTATTAGTTCAGTTATGTATCTTGATTTATCTGAACAGATTTCTTAATCCAATAATGTCAGGATTCAATTAGTTACCTAAATTGTTTAATGCTAGGACTTAATTATGTGGTTTGTATTCCATATAAAGCTGAGGACTCTTAGTCACAATACAATACAGTTATTTGTTGAGTTCAAGAATGTGTCATTGTTTCTTATAAAATTCAAACACATATGCGGTAAATAAATTATAATTGTGCCAGATAGAAAATGGACTGCGTGTTATATTTAGCGTGTGTAGGGGTTCCCACCCACCCACCCATACACATACAGTGGTATTGCCCCACCCACCCACCCATACACGTACAGTGGTATTGGCCCACCCACCCACCCATACATGTACAGTGGTATTGGCCCACTCGCCCACCCATACACATACAGTGGTATTGACCCACCCGCCCACCCATACACTTACAGTGGTATTGACCCACCCACCCACCCATACACGTACAGTGGTATTGACCCACCCACCCACCCATACACGTACAGTGGTATTGACATTACCCATACACCCATACCATTGTACGTGTATGGGTGGGTTAGTACCGTTGTACGTGTATGGGTGTGTGGGTAGGTTAGGTTAGGTTGACACTGGGCTATTAATATGACTCTTTTTAAGGAACAGTCGACTTTGGTAACAGTGACTCATCTTAGTACAGTAATGATTAATAGTAATAAAAAAAACAAGAACAATTGAGGCAATAGACAGTCACATACATCAATGTACTCTTCTCTTTCAAGAAAAAAGAGCTTGCTCAATAACATTTTGATGGAACATTTTATAAATTAAATTGAAATGTAACTAAATTTTGTTTAATCTAATTTAATCAATAAAGAAAGACGGTTTCAGATAAGTATTTAGTTAGGTACACTGTTTCCAATCATCTATACCCATTATTATTATAAAATTATTATTTATACAAGTTTAGACACTAAATTGAGAAACTAATAGAAAAAGGTTACATTTCTTTTTTATCATCAATTTATGCAGTTTCATTTGATCTAGTCGAGTTTCAGCACAGAGAATATAAATTTCAAGATCTTACAAGTTGGGGTACTAGGCCTAGGATTTTAGTAGTAATGAAAGGAAAGCAGCATGCCTGGTACATTGTAGATACGAGACACTATCACATCACAAAGAATTGGTCAGTGAATATTTCAGGGCCACTGGCCTCTTCTTCAGTCACTAAACAACAGTTAAGCTATTTATTTCTTTGTGAATGTGTTTCTATCTATAGTTTACCAGTTATGCTTTTTATTTTCAAAATCTTGAAATTGTTAAACAGGGTATCATGAAAAAAGATGTCCTGGCTATTAATTTTCGGATTCTACACCTAATTTAGGTTATTTAATGGAGTAAATTTTTTTCAAATTTCACTATGTTTATTTTTTTGTGTTTATCCATTTGTCTTTTTGTGTTTTTTTATGAAAAAATTAACAACGTGAAAATTGTTTGACCGATTGATCTGAAAATTTGCACACTTCTTTACATTAACATTACTAAACAGCAAAAAATGTTTAGTAAGTTATCTTTAGCTATTTCAAAATGGTGGCCATTTAAAATTTTTGGAGCAGATTCTTGAGTTAAAATAAAGAAAGTTAAAATTTGTTTTAAGGACGTATAAATGTTAGTTTACCTTTAGTATTTTTGCTGACAGGCCTTTCATTCATAAAATTTATTATACTTATTTTAGTATTTTACCATGTACAATTGCTACAAATTGCAAAATGTACTATTTATTTTACATCGACCGAATTCTGAATCAGTTTACCTTGCTATCAACATTTCCATGAACAAGACATTCAATGAACAAACGAGACAAGATCTGGGGAATGAACTGTTCCATCCTCTCCAGGGTCAGATCTAAAAATGTAAACAATATTCAAGTATCAGTAATATAATATAAAATATATAAAAATATAAGTATCAGTAATGAAACTGTTTAATACATCCTTAAAAACACTGATGAATCCAGCTGTAGTCTGTGAGACCAAGAGAAGTATGTTTGTGTAGTGTGGCAACAATAACTCAACAACCTGTCAATATCAATGTCCTTTTATTGCTCAGAAATTAAGTTGTTAACTTGTAATTAATTGTGAGAGAGCCAAATGTCATTATAGATATATTACACAGGGCATTGGTATATATTTTCATAATGGGCATATGTTTAGCGCAATTAGCATATAAAATAATAAACAATTTGTGAATCATTCTAGACATATTGGTACTTTTTTATGTATTGATCCGTATCTTTTAAAATTATTTAGTGTTTTATTTTTGTAATACCTTTATATAAAAAATTATTTAGTGTTTTATTTTTGTAATACCTTTATATCTTGCACAAGACACTTTTCAGTAATTTAAAATTAACAGATAATAATACTATTGGCTTTTTAATTAATTAATACACACAATTTTATTAGTAATCAACCATACAATAGGCAATGGTAGTAAATGTAAATACGCTGACTTTGCAACAGCCGATTTTAACGATTATCCTAATACAAATACTTGTTGCCAATATCAACATGATTCATACTGCGACTGGAAACAACCTACTACTATAGTACATTCTATGAAGATTATTTGTGTAATTTTTTTAATTGCATTAGTTAATTGAAAAACCTGCCATATACCACATAAGGATTTTATGCATTTATAGTCACATAATATAACTATGGATATGTATAAGTACTTTATTATTATTTTTTTAGGAGTTAAAAATGTACGGTTATACAGTCTGATATTTACTTTCCAAACACAAATTAAATTACACTATAGTTATGAAACAATGTAAGTATGAAGAACTCATATTTTTACTGTTTGCCAAAGAAACCAACAATACCCAAAGAACCACCAACTTGCGTCTCATATCATTACAGTACAATTTTTATAACTGTAGACTCAGCAGTGCACTACTAACCTAAATAAAGGATGCAGTTTGATGAGTCATTCCTGCATCGAGTAACCTAATTTGAGCAAATGTTTGTAAGACGCTCTTTGCAATGATACTCTTCCTCGCATTTCCCATATCGCCGCTTCTGGAGCCAGTGTCTACCATTATAAAAATTGAACGGTAACCGTTTACAAATATATTTATTTTACAAAGAATGCTTTTATATAAGTTTTAGAACTTATACAACTCTGTAATATTTAGAACATTTTTTAAATGAAGATGTTCACTGCTAATCAAATATTACGTTTTTTAAAATATGCTAAACTATATGCGTAATTTCCGAATACAATCAAATAAATAGTGAAATTGTAAAACTAAAAACGAACATATCTCACAAGTCACATAATCTCTACACATATTTTTTTTATTTATTTATTCTTAAGAAGCCGATCGTCAAGATAAGGGCGAATATGGATTTCGAATGAGTGTAAATGAACAAATGTAGTCATTGTTACAAACTAAGGCCGACTATTGCTTAGAAAGTGTCATTAATTAATAGCCCAATGACAAATGAACAGCCGGTGGTTTACAGCTGATCCTTTTCAAAATGTATTACAACTCTGATTTGGATCAAACTGAGAACATATGTATAAAACGTAAAAAAATCACCCCCGCCCTTGTGGGGCATGAAGACAAGTCAGAGACCAGTTGGAAATAAGATATGAAGCTTTGATATGAGACCAGTGGCAATGCAAGCTCATCCAACTCACTAATAAAGTAACTTCTTTTTATCTTAATGTACTTCTTTACTTAATGAATCAAAAATTAAATTTTTATATCACGATTCTTGTGAAAGTAGAAATAAATGTATATTAATTTTATATTGTTTTTCATATGCCCAGCCAAACACTCCATACACATTATTGTGTAAATGGGGGGTGAGAGGGGCTTTTATTTCAACAGGAGGGGGTGTGGTAAAAAAGTTTGGGGACCCTGCACAAAACAATACAAGATTGTGATAAGCTGTGTCTAACTTAAGTTAAAACTAACTATATTACATTGCATGCAACAATAGTAATAGTTTATATTTGTGCATTTTGTGCTTATATTGTAATAAATTTGTGTTGTGTGACATTTACTTGTACTGTACAATAATAATAAAAAATACAAAAATAAATATAAGCAACAAATTTAGTATAAATCACATGTAAAATCTTCTAGAGTACTTTTTATTAATGCGATAAGTACACAAGGCTAAACAAATCCAATAAATAAATAAAAATACAGACAGCAAACCTTATTAAAATTGAAACATGAATATCATGCACATTCTACTAAAAAACACAAATGCGTTAGTTATATGGTCAGGAAATACATGATTACTCTTGCCTTCACAAGCCGCTAACAGTTCCTCTTTGGTCCATGACTGTTCTGACAGGATCACGGCCAAGTAGAACACAGCATGCTGATAAGGCTGTTCGGCTTCAAAGTTCTTTAAGCCTCGAATGTACTGAAAATATATTAAAAAGTTGGTACCAGTATCGCATAAAACCACTTTCACCATAACTCAAAATTACCCAAATTCTTGAAATAAAAAATCTCATTCAACAATGTGCAAATTATAAATGGTAATAAAAATAAGAAGTTTATAAAAATACACCAGAAATTCGATTATCTATAGTTGATGGAACTAAACCCAATTTGGATGATCAAATTTTCATATAACAAAATTCATTACTAAACGTTTGCTAATGCTTCATGTTGGTTTAGAGGCATAAAAACTAAACACTGGCATCACTCACACCTACATTCGCCTGTAGCGAGGGTCAGTGTACACTACTTATAGACAAACACTGTAATGTATTCATCATGAAAGCAAAATGTGCTAACTATTATATATTGTATGTATTGTAGAACTATTGTATATAGATAACTAGGGTGAATTGTTTTAAATAGGCAAGTTATGGATTAGACAGCATTAGTTGTTAAAATGTACAAATTATTTAGGCCTAAACAAAACAAATTAATATAATTTTTTTTTCTCAAATTTGATAATTTTACAGGTTGTTTTTAAAATGTTAATCAAATTGATAGTGAATTCTTTATAAAACATAAAACAATGAAACATTTCAACTTAAAATGGGTTATAAAAAGTTAAATCTAAAAACAAGTAGTGTGTTGGACCAATATATAGCTGACAGTGACAAGTCTGGCTGCTGACGGCGTGGCTCATACACAATGACAAGAACTCATCCGCCTATCACGCTTTATTTGTAAACTCACAATAAATATTTTATAATCAGATAGTACGCTTTTCCATCTTTAGTATTGATTGAAACCATACAACATTTTTGTTGGTAAACTTTATTTAGAAGTGCAAAATAACATGAAATCACAATTTGGCTTCTTAACCTACGTGACAGGTAAGTTTTAATTAAGAACCTAGTGTATGCCAATAACTGACCGATTGACCCAGTTGAAATAATCCTTAACAGAATAAAATAGATAAAGCAATAAGAACTCTGTTACATTGTTGTATAAAACGTTAACAATTGGTTCAAGACAAAATTCTGATAATATACTTTGAATAACCCAGAATTTCAGAAAACCCCATCACAGATAAATGCATCCCTGGTGTAGGCTTGTTTATAAAAAACAAAAGAAAGGGGTGTATATTTTATGTAGTCTATTTTAATAAAATAATAATTAAATGTACATATCAATATGAGTTATTGGGTAAGCTGGTGTGCAAGATGATTACTTGGCGTAGGAATTTGGTAACCGGTAATTTTTGTGTGTTTCAATGTTTATGTACAAATATTTGTATCCTGATATTGTCCATTGCTGAAAGATGAATGACAGTAAAATTGTATTTTTTTTAATTTATGATAAAAACGGATATGCAGTGGTAAGTTATTTCATTATTCAATAACTGTAAAACACAATTAGAGGTTTTTATAACATGAAGAAATGAAACTAAAATACTTACATTTTCTTTTAAAATGTTAAAGCGCTTAGGATCAATTTTAAAATTTGTCATTTTTTCAATTATTTTCTCCAAAAGCACGTGTTGCTTGTCATTATAGCCTCCAACACCTAACTGAAAACAACAAAATTTGAATCAATATCAACTTAATTTTAATATTCTTCATATTATGACATCATTGTAGATACCGCACAGACACTTCATATCTTTCCTTCAACACCCAAAGACTAGGGATGGCAAATATTTTCAACATATTGATATATCGCAAACAAAATATCGATCTAATGATAATATTGAAAGAAAAATATCAATATTTTGGGTAAAGATAAATTGTAAATGATTTATCTGTTTAAAATTATGTACTAACTCTTATGTCATGACCAAAAACACTCATGTTTTGCAGCCTGTCACTATTAAGAATAGCCCACTGAGTGTAAAAATTAAATACATTTATCTACACGAAATAAGTTGTGGTCTGTGGAGTTGAATGAAAAAATTCAAAATAAGAATAGTCATACCTTTAATTATTATGTTAATTATAAAAGAATAATGTAATAACATTGTTATTTTTGTTTTTCACACTCTAAATGCCATTAGGCTTCTTATAAACACTAAACTTCCACCCACTGGTCTCCAATAAACTAAATTTTATTGTGTTAACCTCACGTAAAAAACTGAATAAATCTTTTGAAAAAAACACATTTAAATTGAAGTCAATTTATTATTTCAATGCATGTTTTGTACGTATAAGAGGCAATTTAAATGTGTAGTTATCCAAATCGTAACGAATTTGAAGAGAGAGAATAACATCAATATTTAGTGATATGATATATCGGGCAAAAATATCAATATTACCGATATTATCGAAAGAAAATATCGATACTGATATATCACTATACCAAAACACATTTATCAATATTTCCGGTATATCGTTGTCATCCCTTCAGATGACATTGATCTAGGGCTGTAAATGTTATATTACAGTCCTAGATCAATATAACATTTGATTGTATTTATCGACCCTGAAATAAAATTCAATTATTAAACTTTTAAATAACCACAAGTCCTTGGTTTGAAGTCACCTTGAGTATGCCACTGTTTGGTGTTTGCAGATGCAGCTATCGAGGCCACCCACAGGAAATGGACGCTCATAGATGGAGTAGAACTGAATTTATCAACATTATTAACTCGTTGTGCTGTGACTGATTTGCAATTGTTTTACTGAGTGCTTCTTGTCCAAGCTGGTTCAGTTGAGACTATTAATCTAGTAAGAGTTCCAGAATATACCTTTCGCTCAATATATCCATTTGTTTGCTCATACTTTGGAGTGTGTGATCCAGTTGTCACATGTGCTAGCATTGCAAACAGGCTTCACATAGATTTTTTTAGCTACTACCAATGGACGGTTTCTAAGGACGCTGTAAGCAACATTTAGTTCTTGACTGTGTGACTAAACTCACACTTAGTCAGTTAAGTCCCATTTCTCAAAAGTATTGCATTTTTGAGCCTCAATGCTGTTTTGGACACTTGAGAGTTCAACTGGTCTCTGTCATGGCCAGTGAATAAAAAATATTTTTAAGTCAGCTTTTTCTTCAACTGTGTCTTTATGAAATAAAAAAGCCGCTTAATATTATTTGACACTTAATAAAAATTAAATTAACTGCAGTAGAATGATTATTTGATATTATTACATCCTGAAATAGACAAACATTCAAATTACATATTTGGGTCATCTAAACTGGAAAATATTTCTTGCATGTAAGGTAGGTGTACGAGTTCTCAAAACTCATAACATAAAAAATGTAAGGAAAATTCACTCAATACTACACTGCTTTCCGATATGTACATGTCATGGTAAAATGGAATGGAGAATTTTTTTTTCAAGTAACATCTCACTGTTATAATTGGTCTGGAGAGTAAGCGACCTGTGTGTTATATTTTCAATGCATATAGGGATTTCAAACAGAGGGAAATCGTTCCACCGCTCAGTTGCTGAATATCAAACTAACTTGCGCCTTCAGGTGTTCGACTTATGCAACAGTGTTTAACTAAAAAAAAATTAAACAGTACTTTTCTTTACAAGTTTGTTTAAATGCTGTTTATTGCTTACATGATTATTCATGGAATTATTGTTATTATTAATTATTATTTGAAAACTAATAACAATTTAATTTAATTATTCTAAACTTGATTCTATAGTGTTATGCAAATCAACCAATGGTCACAGCTGGTTTGTTACTGCGCTGCTAGCCCGAGGCCTATCGTCTTCCTAGTTACCATGACAATTTTTAAATGCAATGACACAGTGAGGAAAAGGTAGTTTTCTCTATCTCACTTCTACCACTCAGTGCTACTTTCTAAGCGGCCAATCTATAGTTAGTAGTCTTATGTAGAGAGTCATTAACAGTTGTGTACATTGCAGATGTGCTGTTGATACTCTGAGTGTACTTGTGAGATATATTAGGACATTTTTATACCAATTATCAGAAAATAATTAGCTTTCTTACTGGGAGTCAAACAGTAATACATAAGCGATAAAATTTATAAATAAGCTGATCAACAAATAATGGTACTATTGAACAAATAATGGTACTATTGAACAAATAATGGTACTATTGAACAAATAATGGTACTATTGAACAAATAATGGTACTATTGAACAAATAATGGTACTATTGAACAAATAATGGTACTATTGAACAAATAATGGTACTATTGAACAAATAATGGTACTATTGAACAAATAATGGTACTATTGAACAAATAATGGTACTATTGAACAAATAATGGTACTATTGAACAAATAATGGTACTATTGAACAAATAATGGTACTATTGAACAAATAATGGTACTATTGAACAAATAATGGTACTATTGAACAAATAATGGTACTATTGAACAAATAATGGTACTATTGAACAAATAATGGTACTATTGAACAAATAATGGTACTATTGAACAAATAATGGTACTATTGAACAAATAATGGTCCTAGATGAAGAGGGGAAGTTATTTCCATCTGCATAAAAAATATGTACATGGATAGCATACATTTCAGATAACTTTGAATTAACACAGTTCTGTATGATACCTGCCAACCATTCTGTATAATCACTTTAAACTCATCTATTTTTTTAGACTAAAATTACTTTCTGCATATCTTTGGCCATCGGGTTAACTTTAATGATTATTTATAAAATACTTGACCAAGTTTAGACCTTTCATGCATATTGATATCTTCATCACATCCTGTTCTACATTTAACACAACGAAAACTTCCTAACATAAATATGCTTGTTCCCACTGACATGGTCACACTAACAATCACATTGTCAATGTAGTGGACTTTACTACACAGGTCAACAGCCCTTCTCACTGAGCCTTGACAGAGCAAACAAGTTGAAATTCACTCTAATACATATTAATTAATATAAGTGTTTCCAGCATACATACCACCATTCCATATTTTGTGTTACTGAGTTCCCACTTGAGCCCGGCGAGCTCAGCTGCGTAAACATATTCGTTAAGAGCGTCTCTAAATAACAGCACAAACATATACGTCATGTTACAGCTGTGGGGGTCCAAATACGCCATCGGACTGGAAAAAGAGAAATAAACAGTTAACAAATGTATGAGAAACAATGAACTAAATGTTTGCATCTCAAAAAGACGTTACTAACCTCATTACATTATGCACTAGATTTCTATACAGTCAAATTTATTCAATGTGATTGGAAAGAATTGTCAGAAGGACTTCATTTGATTAAATATGTTTAATCCACATTAAAGAGTGAAACGTAACATAACATTTGACTGTATGAAAATGAAATTGAATGATAGTTTTGATTTTATCAATATAACTTGATATTTTATAATAAACTAGCATATCGAAATACTTCGTAGTTCAGCCGCTAGATCATATTAGCTGACGAATTGCACCAAAATGGTGTACGATGTGAAATCGCTTTGAAGGGTTAAGAAATGTACTGAACATATATTTTATAAAATTAGGTATATTTTATAAAATTTTATGTAATATACTTTTACTATCACACATACTTAAATCTACAGTTAAAAAATCCATAAACCTATAAATTTTATGATACATTTTAAAGCCATCTTCCTGTATTGACTGTCAGGCTAACTGAGCTGCTGAACACTTTTGGTTTACTCAACTTGGTTTCCCCCTGTAATATTTGGATAACCATAATTCTAATCTATATATAAAGTACAGTACAGCCTCGTTATCTAACTTAGAGCTATCCAACATTCAACTATTCATTTTTTCAATTATTTTCTCCAAAAGCACGTGTTGCTTGTCATTATAGCCTCCAACACCTAACTGAAAACAACAAAATTTGAATCAATATCAACTTAATTTTAATATTCTTCATATTATGACATCATTGTAGATACCGCACGGACATTTCATATGTTTCCTTCAACACCAACGTCATTCGACAAACTCATCTTGAAAACAATACTGTAATAAAAACTGTATTAAAATTTTATAGTGGAATATTGTCTGTAATCGCAAACAATTTTTGTACCTGGTGAGAGTTTTTTCCAAACATTAAGCTGCTTACTGTACTTGATTTTATGTTGAGAAAGGTCTGTACCATGTGAGCAGATTTTAATCACTTTTGCCATCTGCTAGGAGTACAGAATTTTTAGGACATTGCTTGTAGGGAGGGGAAATATCGATTACGTAACTTGTTTACTCTTAAATAGAGAACCTTCAGATTGGTTACACGTATTAGTACATTGTATAAAGAATTAATGAGCTACTTTACTGTGCAAGGCTTATTTATCACATTACTTTATTTGCTAAGTTAGGTTTAAAAAAGAAATTGTTATTTGTAACTGTACAGTACCGTAGTAATGTTTTTCTTGTTTATTCGTTGTACATTACAACAATTTTATTGAACTAAGGCCTAGTGAGATGGCTTTCTAAATAAAGATGTTGAAGTGTCTATAATAATACACTTAATGTAATGTTTCTTAATATAATTCCCTATAATCCAACAATTTTAGTTATCCAACATCTTGACGACCCGTTTACATCGGATAAATGATTCTCTACTGTATAACTATAGAATGCACATTGTCTTACTGATAGTAATTTCTCTTTGACGTAGTGCAAGCATAATTCAAAATACAGTATGACAATACCAATATATTAAGTTGTTACGATAAATATACAGAACTTGAAATAAAATTTGATTAAGAATGCATTTCTACTCATAAACATACATAATTTGTAAGAGATTTTTAACAAATACCTGACAAACTCAAAACTGAGATTCGCCTTCGGTAGTAAAAACTCATCATCTTGCTTAAACCAAACTCTACAAAGAGGTGTATCTTTGATTATCACAGGATACTGGCTTGGCTGTAAGAAATACATGTTTATTAACAGAGAGATACTCTTTATCACAACATTTATTAAAGAATTAAAATTTAATTTAACATTTGATTGCCCAATGGTTAAATTTTGAAAAGTTAAATAGACTGAATTACTGAAGGTTCTTACAGAATTTAGTTTAAAAAAGTTACTTTATTTAACCCTTTAACTGCTATGTTATTTTGTACCGGGCAACACCCCTCTGCTGGGTTTTTCCATGCAAAATCAAGATCTTAGAAATAAGTATAAGAACAGTTGATTTAAGAATATAAACTATAATTTTCTTATGTTATGTTTAATATATATAATATAAATACGATATATAACATATAATATATATATATCATATATAGTATATATTATATATTTTTTTTATTATATATATATATATATATATATATATATATATCATATATATATATATATATATATTAGTCTACTATTATATTGAAAAACTTACCAAGTTCATGAAGTAAAACCAAAATGATGTAATTTTACTTTTATTATATTATATATTAATATCACTATATTACGCACTCTATTTACAACTATGTACAAGCTTGTCACTGTCTAAAAGTGTTTCAGCTCGTAGTATTCCGCGAAGCACGGAACTACGCAAAGCGCGACGTCGCATTCATTGCACATGTAGCGCGACTCACGACGTTTTTATTCATGCCGCTTTGTGTGTTTACAAACATGGCACACACGTGTTACGTTTTTCTTTTTTTCTGTTGATGGGACAAGCGCAGGAAAGTGGCGTTGTGTCAGTCTTGTTGGGTTTTCACCGATGGAAGGTCGTCCACCTCTTTGCCGACTAATCCTTGTTTCCATGTTGTTCTCTATTAGTTGCCGTATGAGTTCAAAATGAAAACTCTGGAGTGTAGGTTTTTTACCAGTTTTACAAAGAAAAATGGCATGCGAATTTAGAATAGTTATATCAAGTAGATGGACAAACAATTTTTTGTACCATCTAGTTGAACGTCTGATACACTCAACATGTACTATCATCATATCAGAACGATCAACTGAGCCCATGTGGAGGTTGTAATCGTTTATACAATTCGGTTTCATGATATGCTCTTTAGTTTGAAAATTGATTTTACCAGTTCTGACCATTTCAATTTTATGTTCAGTGGTTAGCATGCGAACCTCGCGTTTGTCCTGCCATCTAAGTGCAACCATTGTTCCATCATTTTGTATTTCTGTAACTCCTGCTTTCAATTGTTGAGTATATTTAGGCATCCCAACTCCGTTTGATTTCACAGTTCCACATGCGTTGGTTTGGTTGTCATGTAAAAACTTCAGTAAATCAGGACTAGTATACCAGTTATCAATGTATAAACAATGGCCTTTGTTGAGATAGTCTTTTAGAAAGGTAGTGATAATGGAACCAGAAATACCCAAGTCTTCAGAATTCGTAATTTCCGTCTCCTTTCCCGTATAAACAATGACGTCCAATACATATCCAGTATCGCAATCACATAATATGTAAAGCTTTATTCCAAATCTGCTACGTTTAGATGGTATGTATTGTCTAAATCCCAAACGGCCTTTGAACAGCATAAGGCTTTCGTCAACACAGAGATTGCGAAAAGGAATAAAACTACTAGAAAATGTCTTTCTAAAAGTATCTAATACAGGTTGATTTTTGTTAGTTTTCCATGAACTCCAGGTTGAGTGATGTCTGAAAAGTGTAGTAATCTTAGAATATTGAGAAATCTATCACGGGACATCAGTTCTGGAATACTGTTTTTGTGTAATGGGTCATTCGACCAGTAGTCCTCTATTCTGACCTTTTTACTATGAGTCATAAGCATAACAACAGCAAAAAATAATTTTAGTTCTTTTTTTGTAATAGGAGACCATTGTTTTAGTCGTGATTTTTCACTTGGTGGACAATTGCTTACTATAAAATTAAAATATTTATTTGTCTCTAAAACAATTAAATCTAGTAAATTGTCAGGTAACAATTTTTCAAAACATTTTAGTTCAGTACATTCGTCTAGTTCATTTGAATCGTCTATTACACCGCTGTTTGTTTCATCAAACACATATATTGTAGGTGAAAAATCAGATTTGTTCCAAACATGAGGATACTTGGGCTCTTTTTTATTTTTATTATTAGTATTTGGCAGTCGTTCCCTTACTCTACGTTTTCGTTTTCGTCCATTTACCTCATTATTACTTACAGTGCTTGGGCCAGGCAGGTTGAGATTGACGACTTCAAGTTGAGATTCAGTAGGGCTATTTGTGGTATTTTGTGTGAGTTCTATTTCTTCATCATTATTTGTTATATCACCTCTATCGTTATCTGATTCAATATCAGAATACGAGGGGATGTAAATAGGGTCGGCATCAGAATCAAAGTCAAAGTCAAAGTCAAAATAATCTTTATTCAACACTTTGTAAATAAATACAATGAATGGCGTCATAAAATACTAAACACTAAAATACTAAGCCTAAGAATATTAAAGTTATGAATACTGTATATACATGGTTATTTACAAAGTAACCAGTTCCTTCTTAAAACTTATAGAGAAAAAAAATAATAACAATAATAATAACAACTTAATGGTATTGGTATATTAATAAGCCTATTCAAAAAACTCATTTACTGAGTATAGAGGCTTTAAAAGCAGATAGTCTTTTAGTTTTTTTTTAAATTTAACAAAATTATCAATATTTTTTAATTCTCCTGGAAGTTTATTAAAACACTTGACCCCCATATACTCTGTTTTCTTTTCAAAAAATTTCAGTCTGTGGGAAGCTAGACAGAATCTGAATTTTGGAAAATATATAAAATACATTCAAAGATATAATTGCTGTATATTGTAAATATATTTAATTCCTTAAATTTCTCTTTCACCGATTCTTGCCAGTTCAAATGTAACATAATTCGTATTGCCCGTTTTTGTAAAATTAATAATCTGTCAATATTCTTTTTTGAGGATCCACCATATAAAGAAATTCCAAAAGATAAATGGGAATGAATAAAGGCAAAATAAACAAGTTTCAAAGTATCGAGTTTACAGAATTTTGATAGTCTATATAAGGCAAATAATCCGGATGAAATCTTTTTTGCTACATGATCGATGTAGATATCCCAATTTAATTTACTATCTAAATGTAACCCAAGAAATTTTGTATGTTCTACCTGTTGTAGTATGACATTCTCTATTTGTAATACTGGTGAAATGGTTGAATGAGGTCTAATATTGAATTCTATATAGTTAGTCTTTAACATATTTAACAAAAGCTGATTATTCGAGAAAAGGTTTTGAATAAGAGTTACATTTTCCACGTCTGATTTCTCTACTTCTACATTAGATCCCCCGGTTACAAGGAGGTTAGCATCATCAGCATAAAGGTAAATACTGTCTCTCATTATATTGGAGATCACACCGGGTAAACCTTTTATATAGCAGAGAAACAGGAGTGGGCCCAGAATGGAACCCTGAGGTACTCCATGTTTGATATCTATTAATTTTGATTGGGTAGAAACAGCTTGATTATAATTATTAGTATGTGACAGTTCAACAAATTGTTTCCTATTTGTTAGGTAGGATTTGATCCATAAAAATGGTGGCCCAGTAATTCCCATTTTTGAAAGTTTTTCCAATAGTTTACAATGTGACACGCTATCAAAAGCTTTACTTAAGTCCATGAAAACCCCAAGCACCTTATCACCCTTATCCAATGTATCAATAATCATGTCTATGTAACTTGTTGCTGCAGAAGTTACAGAGTAATTTTTCCTAAACCCATGTTGCTCCTTATCAAAGAGATTGTTATCCTCAAAATATTTAACTAGTTGATTGTACATTGCCTTTTCATAAATTTTGGAAAAAACCGGTAACAAAGCAACTGGTCGGTAGTTAGCTATCTCAGATAAATTTCCTTTCTTGTATAGGGGTTTAATTTTTGAAATTTTTAGTTTGTCAGGAAATATTCCAGTTACAAAGGATGAGTTAACCAAATGTGTTAGTGGCTTGACGAGATGATTCCGGGCGTTTTTTATTACAGTTATGGGTACACCATCATAGCCAGATGAATACTTGTTATCAAAATTACTAAGTAATTTGTCCAATTCCATCTCACTCAAAGGTTCACATCGAAACTTTGCTACATGATTGTCTAAAGGAAGTATTGGTACAGTACTGATTTTAATTTTGGGAATTATTTCACCATCGACCATGTTTACATAATAATCATTAAACAAATTACTAATAATGAAGGGGTTTGTATAAGCTTTGTTATTTTTTTTAATCTTTGTAATCATCTCGTGATGGGTGGTCTTATTACTAACTTGTGAATTGATTAACTTCCATGTTGTTTTAGAAACATTTTTTGAGCTAGAAATTTTGTGATCAAAAAACTTTTGTTTGGCTTTTAAAACATTGCCTTTGAAAGATTTGTTCATCTCCTTTGAAAGTTTAAACATGTCTTTGTTTTTTGTTGCTCTTAATAAATTATTTATTTCTAGTTTTTTTAGTTTTTCCCTCTCACATTCCAGCTCATAATTGTACCACTGATACATGTTATTTACACATCTACTCTTTACCAGAGGAAAACAAGTGTTAAAATAATACATAAATATATTATAAAAAATGTCAAATTTATCACTTACTGGTGCAAAATAAATATCAGCCCAACTTTCCTTGCTCAGTAAAGCTGAAAACTGTTTAAGGTTTCTTTCTGTAAATTTCCTAGCAAATTTAGTGATGGGCTTATTATTAATGGTTTTACCTGGTACTTTAATAGATAGTAATTGACCATCATGATCGGAAATTTGGGTGTTAAAACCAACCACTTTAGTAATGTCATCAGGAAAATTTATGAAAAAATTATCTATAGCGCTTTCACTGTCCTCTGTGACTCTTGTGGGAAAGTGAACTAAATATTTCATGTTATGTGAATTAAGAGTATCAATAAGTAATTTATGTTTATTACAGTTTGTATCCAACACATTAATATTTACATCACCTGTGACTATTATATTACTGTATTTGTTTGAAAGATATTCCAAGGCAGTATTTAATTTTGCTAAAAATATTTTTATATCAGAACAAGGCGAACGATACACACCAACCAGTACAAACTGAAAGGTGTCAGATTTATATTCAGCCAGACAGCATTCAAATTCTTTTTCTACATTTAGGTTTCCAATAGCTGACAAATTTATACATTTAATCTTTACATTAGGTTTCGCCAATATTAGAACCCCACCACCAGTATACAGTTGGCGTGAAAAAGAGGATCTTAAGGAATAACCAGAGACATTCAGCCGTTCTAATTCAGCGATTGTCATTTTATGCTCGCAAAGGACAACTATATCGGGGTTAATCTCTTGAAGTATTATTTCTAAAGAGTCAATTCTCGTTGATAAGCGCTGGATGTTTTGGTGGTATATTTTTAACAAGTAATAACTCTCACACCCTCCAGTCTGCACTGCCGGATTGCGTCTTATACTTGCCCTGGACTGATGTTTATGTGTGTCTGTTATTTTAGTTTTGTGGTTGGTGTTAGCAGATACATAGTCGTTGTCTAATTGAATCGTGGCCATCTGAGAAGCTTTCATCGTCATATAGGCCTAGTTCCAAACTGGGAATTTCTAAATATTTTCTTATTATATTCTCATCGTCCTGATCACCAGACATGTTTACAATATAATCTACAAACACATAATAATAAAGAAACACGAACAAAAACTAAATAACTATCTCAATAAAACAACGATAAATAAAGCAGGAACGCAAAACACCATGCGCCGGACGCGCCAACTGACATTTCACTGCCGACGGATGACACGTAGTTTATATGGTTTCTAAAATATGCGCTAGATAGTAGCACAAAGCAGGGATGTGTAGTATAGTTTCCTCTAAACAACAGAGATTGCGCCACTGTTCATTTCATTCATTACTACAATAAATCCACTCAATTTTACCAATATTACAACAATGAAAACTACGAACCGAGTTTGCTCGGGAGTAGCGGTGACGGCCCTACAGGCGGAACACGGCTTATCTCGGGAGTAGCAGATAAGTGGTTAATTAGCTTTGTTGAAAATACTGATGTGTAAGGTACGGATGTTAGAAACAGTAGAAGTGAAGAGAGCGAATCGCCAATCCCAACGGAAAATACCAGTTCGTTAATAATGATGTTTGCCATACTGACTATCAACCTAACAGCACGACTAGCCATATATTCTAATATCACAGACTGAATACTTGAATACCCAAGCTGAACTATATTTTTTTTTTATTTATTTATTCATAAGACACCGATCGTCAAGATATGGGCGAATATGGATTTTGAATGAGTGTAGATAAGCGAATGTAGTCATTGTTACAAACTAAGGCCGACTATTCCTTAGAAAGTGTCATTATTTAATAACCCAATGACAAATGAACAGCCGGTTGTTATCAGCTGATCCTTCTCAAAATATATTATGACTCTGATTGGGATCGAACTGAGAACCTTTAGCACATGAAGCTGGGATTGAACCAACTACGCTACCGACCAATTTTATATATACTTATATATATATAAAAATGAGACCAACCATTGCAAACAAGGACACATAAAAACAATTTTCTAGATATTTGCAAAGAATAAAATTTCAGAGTCTAAATTGTAATAAGACTATACCATACAACTTGAATATGGTTCACTGCAGTAATGTTCAATGTCTAAGGCTTCAAACTGCAAAATCCAAGTTACAAGCTTTGAATCCCAACTCAACTCATTGAATAAAGTTTACGCACAGACCTGCGGCTAATGTGAATTTATAAGAGTGGAATTAAAAAACATGAAGTACCGTAAATAAAAAAATGTTTTTTGAACTAGAATTCTAAAGCAAATATTTAAAGGTAATAACTTTGAAGAATTAGAGTTTTCGGTAATTTAATATAGTTAATAATAGGGAGGGAGGGAGACTGACATTGCTTCCACTATTGCTGAGTAGGTGGCAGTGGTGGGACTTGTACATCCATAGAGCAACACTCATGTATTGATGCAGTTTTTTTTTAGTTGGTATATATAGGAAGTTTGCTGATGGGGAATGGGTTGAAGGGGTCTATCTTATGTTCAGATTAGGTGGGTCATGGGATTTTGTTATCCATTGGTGTGCTAATTCCATCCTTCCTTCCTATGCCAATAGATCCAAACTTCGAAGGATAACACCAATGGATAGCAAAATCCTGTGACCCACCTAATCTGAACATAAGATAGACCCCTTCAACCCATTCCCCATCAGCAAACTTCCTATATATACCAACTAAAAAAAAACTGCATCAATACATGAGTGTTGCTCTATGGATGTACAAGTCCCACCACTGCCACCTACTCAGCAATAGTGGAAGCCATGTCTCTCCCCCCCCCCCCCCCTCTCTCTCTCTCTCTCTCTCTCTCTCTCTCTCTCTCTCTCTCTCTCTCTCTCTCTCTCTCTCTCTCTCTCTCTCTCTCCCTCTCCCTCCCTCCCTCCCTTTTGACGATGAAGAAAATTATTATTTTATTTAGTAAAAGATTTGATCTGTTTACTCCTATATGATGGTTCCCATTGCATATCACATTCTCGTCTCTCGTGGGTGTTTCAGAACCAATTTTCTACTTAGGGACATAACAAGTGACATGACATTTGCTTACATTTTCCTCCCTTGGTAGAAGGCCAAACTCAGTTGGAATAAACTCGTTGACTGGAGGTAAGTGTAAGGCCTGGCAAAGAGTCCCGTCAGTCCAATCCTGGAACCAGTCACATTTCAATTGTTGAAGGCTCTGTTTTTTAAAAATTGATACAAATAACACATTAAAGGAATAAAAAGTGGAGTAAAATTTACAGGAATCAAAAATTAAGCACAAAGATGACTAATAAAGCAAGAAATGAAAGATGGAACATTTAAATTGAAAATTCAAAGTTATGAAGGCCATAGAACATTTTAGACATATTTGAGGTAATCTCATCTACTGTATAGTGCCTAATCATTTGATTATTCACATTACTGTATTTTTCACATTACTGTATTTTCTTCTTCTATAAACTACTATGAAGAAGATAATTATCACTAATTAATTACAATTTAAAAAACAATATTCTATTTAAATTTAAGATAGATAACCCTTTGAGACCCACACATGTGCATGCTGAGGTCCCGCCAGGAAACAACATACTCGTATACAAGCAGAAAAGTAACATTGTAATCTCACTTACATGCAATTTTTTAACAACTAGATCGATCGAGACAGATTGAATATCAAACCATATGGTATGGGTTTTTAGGTGTTTCCTACAATACTCTGTTGTTTGATATTTTGTGTTGGTAACTGAAGAAGGACATATAATGTAGTCAGCTTGTCATTTGTTGTTTGTTTACTAACTGTTAAGCTTTGACGTGCATAGTTTCTGCTGTTGTGGAATGTGATGTTGGTAATAAAAAGACTTATGTCTCAATGACAAACTTTTTGATTATTTTATGATGAAGATATATTTTAACTTATTTCAGACAGGTTCACTAATTCGTCAGATGACGATTCATTAGATGAAGACAACAACAATACAGTGCTCCTAGTGAGTTATATATCTTTGTTAAGTTGACGTTCTGTGCCGGCACTAAGTGGTGAGGCTAATTTCAGCAATATTAACCAAAATAGACCTGAAAGTAATAGTGGTGCTATGATACTACTGAAACTGCTGTTAGGTATGAACAACGTCAACATAGACCTACAAATACTAAGGTGACACTAAACTGAGTCAATGATAAACATTTTGTACCAACAAATTAGTACAGTTTGTACCAATATTACATAATAATTGTCATCTACTAGTTACAAAGAATGAATAAGGATTAGGTCTATATCAGTTATTTATTTCATTCATAAACATGATCTTACCTCTGTAAGATTAGAATATAAATATATATGTACATTTTACATATGTTTCAATCTACATGTTTTTTGTTTAGAAGGTACAATAACATATAAAAGTACAGTGAACTTACATAATATACCCTCAATAGAGGTTGCAAATTTTCAAAACCATTTAAGCAGTTTTTCTTGGAAAAAATAGGGTTCCAGCAGTGCACCATTCACCAAAAGACCTGGTACTCAAAGGGTTAAAAATGAAAAAAATTATTAAATACATCTATGGCTCATTTTCATATGCTTATTCGAGATTAGAAGAAAGCTATAAGAAAATGATCAAATAGATTAAAAAAATACCTTTATAACATCAGGTGAAATTTTCTCCATTTTATATTTGGTCCCATACCATTTCTCTGTCTCTACTGCTTCACTTTCAAATTTTTTCCCAATTACAGCTACTCTGCAAAAATTAGTTTTAACATAACATGAAACTGAAAAGTAAATAAATAACGCCAAAGATATAATTAAATAAATTGATAGAACTGTAAATATTTCACATGCAAAGAATAACAATAAAATTTGGATTGTGATAAATAACTCAAAGTAAAATTTAATATTTTAACACATAGACTGCTAAAGGAAGCACGCACGCACGCACGCACGCACGCACGCACGCACGCACGCACGCGCACGCGCACGCGCACGCACGCGCACGCGCACACACACACACACACACACACACACACACACACACACACACACACACACACACACACACACACACACACACACACACACACACACACACACACACACACACACACACACACACACACACACACACACACACACACACACACACACACACACACACACACACACACACACACACACACACACACACACACACACACACACACACACACACACACACACACACACACACACACACACACACACACACACACACACACACACACACACACACACACACACACACACACACACACACACACACACACACACACACACACACACACACACACACACACACACACACACACACACACACACACACACACACACACACACACACACACACACACACACACACACACACACACACACACACACACACACACACACACACACACACACACACACACACACACACACACACACACACACACACACACACATCACCCCACTAGCTAACGTATAAAGTAATTTGATAAACTTTCCTTATGACATTAGAGACTGTTTATGACCAAAAAACTGTGTCTGTCATCCAAATTGGCTCCATAGGTGACGTCACAGTCGGTCTGTGAATCTGCAGGGTCAGCAAATTACGCAAGTTTCATCACGCACTCCGTGTCTACAACGTCCGAAAATGCACCAAATAAACGTAAAAACACATAAAACATTGTTTATTGTTAGTTGTTGTTACAGTACATAAAATATTTATTTACATCGTTTGGAATAGATGAGGTCTTTGTGGAACTTGTCAAATATAATATAATAATATAAAACAATAGTTCCAAAGAATAAAATAAAACAATAATATGAAAGTACAAGAACAAAATAATATACACGCACACAATAATATAACTTTACTAAAGTGTAAACAAACTTAAAAGTCAATGAACACGGTTAGTACAGGCCGAAAACGTGAGAATCGGAAACAAACTGCATATCAAGGTCGAGTTGGAACAACACAACATGCTCATTGAATACGAAGTTGCCCGGCGCAATGCTGAGTTCACACTCAGCAATAGGCCAGTCCGTAGCAACACTCTGTGGTACCGCGTGGCGCACACCTTCTTTACGGACCTTACTCCGCGGGACCCGCACTGTACAATAAAATTTTTTGTAATACAAAAAATTCACTCCCCAGTTCACATGTAATGGCCTGCAGGCTTGTGTGTGTACTTTATTCAGTTGAAAAGAGCATAATTATGTGAGAGTGTAAGAAGAGTTTCATTTTATAATTCTAAGTCTGTTAATTTATTTCATTTTTGTATTAAATATATAATTTCAATATTATTATGATTATTTACTTTAGACTTAATTAATTATTTGTTGTATTATATTAGTTATTGTTACTTTAATTCAGTTGTAGTTACTATATTTGACTATACATTAATTGACATTATTGTAATTATTTTTGAATCAGGTTAAGTGGAAGAAGCAACTTCTTAGTCCCAACTTCGCCTGATTAAATAAAGATGTATTTCATTTCAAGTGAAGTACCAAACATCAGCTCAGTTTGGGAATTGAACCTTAGAATTGCCCTCTGCAGACCAAACAATTAGTCACTAAATCACCATGCCAGCAATTTTTCTTCTTTCAAATTAAAAGTTCATTTGCTATATAATAAAGTAATTGAAATGCCCGTACATGATCTTCACGACAAATTGTTCACATACAATGTATTATGTAGTCGAAAGTTTCTTATTTCAGAATGTATAGTGATTAGAAATTAAATTTTTTTCAAGTCATAATTTTATAAGTAGAGAAATCTTAACTGTATTTTTTTAAAAGTAACTAAACGAGTTACCTTAAGATATTTCATGAACCAGCTTCTCCATAGTTAAACTGGAAAGTACTGCTTATTACCAGAAGCGAGCAACTGTCGTTGTGTGACCTACAGTGTTCAGAAGTAGGTGCAAATGATTGTATGTTAAAATAAAACTAGTCTACAATTGATTTGTAGTCCAAGTAGCACATCACACTCTTGTCTATGTCCTCTGTTAGAAATATGCTCTCGGTCTTAGTTACCCACTCAAGGTTTCATGTGGTGATAATTTCATGCCACTAGCTAGCTGCTCAAAAAATTTCTTACTGATTTATAAAGTAAATTCTCCTCTTAGGCCATATACACTTTAAATATGAATAGAGAAGATTGACAGAAGAGATAGAATAAGGAACAGAAGAAATAGATAGACTAGAATAAGGAAATAACCAGAGAAAGGTTGAAAGTGATACGGCTACAAGAGACAGTGGAAAAAAGAAGGATACAGTGGATGAGGCATGTGAAGAGAATGAGAAATAATAGATTGCCGAGGATAGCCCTGGAGAAAGAGGAAGAAGACCGAGAGGAAGGTGGAAGGACCAATTGTGGAAGAGTGTGGAGAGAAGAGGAATGCATAAAAGGCAGAAGAAGGAAAAGGAAATGTGGAGGGATAGGCAAAAATGGAGGAGGCTGTGTAGGATAACCTGTGAAAACGGAAACGTCAACACATGAAGATGATGAGGCAGTGTAAACCCTCAGTAATAGGCCTGAAACAGACATGAAAATAACAATTTTTAACCATAAAAATCACTTATATGAACCCAAAAGCAAAATAAAAATACCTGACTTTATCTGGAGTGAGGTAGCTCAACACTTTGTCTATGAGATCAGGTCGCCACTCCTTCAACATATATGACCCGGCGAGAACCTCTTCTAAAGGGTAATCCTACAAAAATATTTAATTTAAATTAATTTTTGCTATTGCACACTCTTTTTACTTAATCTTTCATGTTTTCTTTTTTAATTTACAAATTTAATATTATTTCTACTAACCATAAGTCTAATTTTCAATGCTCCAACCTAATTTTGAACGTGAATTTGGTTTATATTTATAATAAACCAACAAGTTAAGTACCGACCGTTGGCTCAGTAGGAATTTGAACCTCGGAAATTGCCCTACGCAGTCTGAAGCCGTAGTCACTGAGCCACCACGCCAGCAACAGGCTCTTTGGGACAACACCGGTTAATGAATCTAACTGTCAATGGACTTCATTACCAAACATGGCACATAAACTGCTAGCACTGAAGGCAAGATCATGGATAATCTTATTACAGTAACTACAAGAATTATCTCACTGTTTTTGCTAAGCCAGCAGTGAGCTAAGTAAAAGGCACATCTTCTATGTTGTGTGTGTATGTGTCTAAAAATGGCTGAGGTTTATAGATTTTCACACACATGACTGTATACTATGAAAGTTGGCATAAGTATTTTTTCATAAATACAGTTATTATGGCACTTTTTTTGTTCTACTTTGTGATTTTCTTACCTACTTAGCCCCTAAGTAGGAAGGAGGCCAACAAATCTGAGGTACTCTTAACTTTTCTAAACAGCGGAACAATTCTATAACCAACTGATCCCTATCGATTTTACATTTTTCTTTTAGTATATTAACAATTTATTTTAAACTTCTGGTGATTTTTGTTTCAATGTGAAGATATTGTTTTGACATTTTTTTTCCTTCTTTGTTGTCATATATTCGTCGGAACTTCAGCCAGTCAAATTTGGAGTTCTACAGGGGTCAATTTTGGGCCCCTTGCTATTTATATGTTATTTGAAAAATTTTGATAATGTCCTTTTGCATAAACCAAACAGTAAATTATGTCTTTATGCTGACGATTCGAATTTGCAAATTACATCAAACACACTAGAAGAAGCTGAAACATTCTGCTCCCAAGAGCTGGTAAATATTAGTAATTATTTGAAATAACATAATTAATTTAGAAAAAACTAATTGTATGCAATTTGAAACAGCCCACAACAAAAATCAAAAAGAACCAGTGATAGTGATCAATTCTCAGATTGTTGAAAATAAAACTAACACCCACTTTCTTGGTTTAAAATTAGATCAAAATTTGAATTGGAATGACCACATTAACAAAATTTTAACTGAAATTAATTCAGGAATCTATGCTCTGCATAAAATGTCGTTTTATTGTGATGAATCAACATTGAGACATATATATTTTGCTTACGTACATTCACATATATCTTTTTGAATATGTCTTCGGAGCAACTAAAAAGGATAATATGGACAAAATTCTAAAACAGCTAAAAAGAGCAATCATAATTATACTAAATTTGAAACACAATGAATCAGCCAAAGAACATTTTTAAATTCTAAAAATATTAATAGTTTACGGACAGTATATATTAGATGCAATATTAACAACAAAAAAACAAAGAAATAAAAACAAATTTGTCTCATACTAGTCATTGTTATAATACAAGACATAGGGATGAAATTGTAACAATCCGTCATAAAACACAATTTTTTAAAAAGCGCCCAACATATATGGGGAGGAAATTTTTACATAATATTCCTAAAGATTTAAGACAAGAAAGCAATTAAAAGAATTTCTGGTAAATAAAGCTTTTTACTCTTTGGACGAATTCTTCCACTACTCCTAAAATTCAAAATGAACCATGTTAACTTCATCTTTATGGCTCTTAAAGCGTACTTAAACTGTTTAGGTACTAGTATGTAACTTAGTATAATTAGTTAGTAATATATAATGACACTATTCAAATGTACTGAATGTATATAAATGAATAAAGAATAGACAATAGACAATAGACATCTTTATTACATGATCATTAAGAACAGTAATGCGTCAAATTTGTGATAGTTACAATGCAAAAATGAGAGATGAACAGTGAATACAAGTAATGAAAAATAAGTACAATTTTTTTTTTACAGTGCCATGAACTCTTCCATAGTATAGACTGGGTGGTTGATTAGATAGTCTCGTAGCTTCTTCTGTAAGGTCTTCCCCTTTAGAGTTTGTATGTTCTGAGGTAGCATGTTCCAAAGTTTCCGGCCGATGTAGGATGGTTTCTTCTCATATAAGCTTGTACGATGATGTGGTAGTACATATTCAGCTGTGTGGCGTGTGTTGTATACATGGGCCTCTCCCATTCTTTGAAAACTTAATTTATCCACATGGAGTATGACCTCTTGAATGTATATGGCTGTGACAGTGAGAATTCCTAATGATTGAAATGCTTCTCTGCAGCTGTGTCATTTTTGAATTTTGAGTCTTGAGTCGACGTAGTGAACAAGTTCCTTCGTTATGATTTGAACTAGTTCAATTCAAAGTGATCAGCAGAGCTGGGAAGGTAGCAATTACAGCAAATAAGTAGCGTCGTAGCGATCACACATGTTGGTTGTCCGATCTACTTATCACGTGTAACCTAACCTAAAATAGCGTGAATAAAACAGAAGTGCTGGTTAGTATCTTTATGACCCAAGGGGACGAGAGATCCAGTTCAAGATACTCAAAAAGAACTGTTAACGATACAAATTAATGGTCTGTACGCCGTGGAAATTATGCATATTTTCGTTCATATCAATACCACTCAATCAAAAGGGTTCCGAGAACGGATCACTTTACATCCCAAGAATCAAACTTCCCCTAGGCGAAAGTCCATCTCCAACCGTTCAGCTCCTTTTAGGAACTGAAATTATCGTATATTTCTTGCGAGTCAATTGAAGTATATTTTTTATATTAATCTGAGCAGGGAATCGTCCAATGGTTAACGTAAGAAAATACCGTATCGTATCATATAAAATATTGTAATGACGTTCTAGAGGCGTGTGACACAACATTATTGATTTATTTTCCGTCAAATAAAAAATAGATACATATCCGTGGCGAATGTATGTTAACTATTATTCCGTAAACACCTTAGATCGCCAAAACTGTGTGTAACATTTGTGCATACGATATTTTTTCCTGTCAAAATGTTGAACGGTTTTCTGACTAGGTTAGACAATAACACAGTTGGAGTGTAAAAGGTGGTAAAGTACGATAATTTTGATTCGTAAACTCACTGAACGGTTCCCTGTTCACATTGACGTCGATGTAAACTGTTTTAAAATAATCAATCCAAGGGAGGGAGAAACTTGTCGGAAGACTTTTCTAAACAAAATATGACGAATTTAGAGACTCGGAAAATAATTTTTACTGAACCGAAGCCATATCACATCTAGTTTTTTATTTATGAATTTATAATTTAGCTGCCCACAATATTCACTGTGTCACTAGTTGGCACTTAGCTGATATTTCAGACTGCATCTCGTCGCCAATATCGACTAGACCTATTATATTAGTCGACTACGTCTATGGTTTTCATTCGATTACGCCAGGTTTTCATGAATTTCTCATTATGAAATAATTATTTATCTGTTGTTCAGTGTATCCTCATGTATCGAAGTAGTTTCTAGTTGCACACATTTCATTACCGAGCAAAATTTAAAAAGTTATTCATCCTAAACGACTTTAACATTTATTTTTAGTAAACCTGCTTAGTTATTATTATCAATCGATTTAACTACAGTCTTTGTCATCCGGATTTTCAAATTTGATTATATAATTCACAGCTTATTTCCGGTTAGTTGTAACGTTGATATTACTGAATTAAATACCTACAGAATACAGATCCACTCTTCTTGGCGTGTACACAATCAAATTTTGTTGAGAGGAGGCAATTCTGAAAGCAAATGACTGCATTTGATTATGACGCCTGAATTTTAGCATCAGTTTGATTGAATGCAGCTTTTGCCATCAAGCTTCACTACGTTTTCGCGGTACACTTTGAACTGTCAGATAAACATATCGGCCGGCTGTGAAACAGTATAATTGGCTTGCATAGAAAATCTGATCTGTGATATGAGTGAACAGATTAAATCTTTATAATAATCCACGTTGTTTCAATTAATAATATACTTTCTTACATAATATTGGTTATGAAAAAAGGTTAAACAAATAATGCCACATAAAAATGTAGGAAAGGCAGGAAGTAAAAAGTTTTATTTATCAAATGTTATAGTTACAAACAAATCAAAATTATTGTGTTCAGTTTAGATGTATATATTTAGGAATCTGGCAAAACTTAACATAAGCTTAGGATGGTGTCTGCCTTTTACAGTTGTCTTGGGTGAACAGGAAATCCTTCTGTAAATACTCGCTCGAAAATACTCGATACTCGAAAAATATGCCAACTACTCGACTTGAACTCAAAAATCACTACTCGCACACCCCTAATATTCATTGTAAGGACATTTTGACCAAACCACTGATTAATTATTGTTAAGTTTTGAGACGCCATTTTGAAAACATCGGTCCAAGTTTCAGCATGGAACAGCACAGCTGTAACGTCCGCAAACAAAAACAGATCTCCAGAAATATTTATTTTATTTACATTATTTATGTAAATTAAAATTAACAATGGACCGAGGTTGCTTCCCTGAACTACTCTATAGTCGTATTTCTTAGTGTCACTTTTCACTTCATTTATCGAAACCTTTTGGCATCGGTCACTTAATTAACTTTTAAACCAAATCCAAGGTAATCCTAGCTCAGTCATTTAAAAAAAAGTGTTTTCCAGTCGATTAACTCAAAAGCCTTAGCTAAATCAATAAAGGCAAGCAAAATATTTTTGCCTTTATTAATGTTATTCATTATGATTTTATTTAACATAAATAAAACGTCAGTAGATTTCTTACCACTTCTAAAACCAAATTGTCGACTTTAAAGTAAATGTTTTGACTCCAGGAACGCTTGTAATTGTTTTTTTTTTACACAATTCTCCAACACTTTGGACAGTGTACTGAGCAAGGAGATGGCCACAAATTACTATAAGTCGATTTTTCGTCAGATTTATAAAGTGGAATGACTTTAGCAATTTTAAATGAATTTGGAAATACACCGGAAGTTAAACTAATATTGATAATGTGGGTTAATAATGGGTGTGGTTATATGTTTGATATAATTTTTCAAAACTGTGGGAGAGAATTCATTGATTCCTGGGGCAGGCGACACACCGCTCCACCTGGCTCTCGGTGACCACCTCCAATGTGAACACATGCCTGGCTCTTTATGCGGTGTCGTCCACTACCAGCATAGTAGAGGGAGGCACCATGCTTGCTAACTGGTTTCCAACACGCACAAAATAATCGTTAAATGAGTAGGCTACCTCCCGCACCAACCACTCGGAAGTGTCTTCGCCCGGCAAAATATGCTTAATTGGAAAAGGAATCTTCCTCGACTTAACAGAATTGAATTCATTTATTATCTTCCAGAAATCTTTAGGATTACATTGACAGTTCGAAATTTTATCTCTAAAATACATGGATTTGGCTATTTTTATTACAGCATTTAGATGGTTTCGATAACAGATAAAATTTAATCTAGCAGTCAAATCAAAAGGGCGTTTTATCACAATTTTGCTCAATTTATCCCTCTGTCTAATACATTTTATTAAACTAACAGTAATCTAAGTTTAAGTTTTTTTAAACGAGAGTTTTTACTTTTTTGTTTTGTCGCTGACTTTTTTTGTTGTTTAAAAAGTAAGTAAGAACTCAGTGCAACTGTCATTAACATCTTGCAGAGCTAGGACATGATCCTACAACTGAGCCTTAATAAGTCTCCCCAACACTTTGTAGTCTAAGTAAGTAGGGCTGTTGTTTGGGTCGGCATCCGTCATTTTAGTGTCTAGTTTAATGTTCAACGCCAGAGCAAAATGGTCAGTTATTGATGTCTGCAGCACCGCTGAGGTGAATGAAACTCCAGTGGTCAGTGAAAATATGATCAAGGAATGTTTTTGAGTTTGCCGCCACTCGAGTGGGCTTATCAACACAGCTAACAAAACCTACACTGTATAGTAAATTTAAGTACATTTCTTTTACCGGGTCGTTGTAGTTTTCTGGTAATATATCAATGTTCGTATCTCCTATGAACACCCGAGTTGAATGTCTAGTGCTGTTACTGTTGTTATAGTAGTCAGTCAGGTTAGATAGGAAAAGATTACAGTCCATTGAGGTACTTCTGTAGACCGCTAAAATACTATAGTGGTGTCCGTTAAGTGTAATGTTAAGTTCCAGTCCAGTACTGTCACCCATCTTTACTTCTTTGATAATTGCCCCTATGTTATTTTTAAAGTAGATAATAATGCTGTCATTTCTATTCCAAGTATTGTTTGTACAGTAAATATCGTAACCGTCCAATTCAGTCAAAGTCTTGTGTCTGTCCATCCATGTTTGTTGAAAATAGTCCCGTAAGTTTAGTAGAACAGTCAATAGTTTCACAGTTGATAGTTCTGTCTCATTAGTACAGTTCAAAGCACCGTTAATCAGTACCATAAATATAGTTGGTTCAATCCCAGCTTCATGTGCTAAAGGTTCCCAGTTCGATCCCAATTAGAGTCATAATACATTTTGAGAAGGATCAGCTGATAACCACCGGCTGTTCATTTGTCATTGGGCTATTAATTAATGACACTTTCTAAGGAATAGCCGGCCTTAGTTTGTAACAATGACTACATTCATCTATACTCATCACACTCATTCGAAATCCATATTCGCCCATATCTAGGCGATCAGCGTCTTATGAATAAATAAATAAAATATAAACCCACTCCCTCCTGCCCGCCAGTTTATATTCTTTTGAATAATTAAAAAGCATTGGTAATGAAAAGAAAAAATGGTAATTAAAAAAATATATATATACAATCAGATAATAAAGCTGCCATCTTGAAGCTATTTATCTCAAGCTACAATAAATATATACAACAAATTTATAAAAATTATACTTAAAAAAGTTATCATAGATCCTATTAGAAACTTAAACAATGTTAAAATTGTTTGGATATGATTAATTGAAATCCACACTCATGGTTAGTAATAACTTTCAATTCATTGTTTTAACGTTTCAGAAATGATTGTATGTAATTAATTTAATAGGGGCTTTTAAGTAAATCAAAAACATGCGTACAAAGCACTTACATGTAAGTTAACAGATATGTTGGATACATAACTCCTTGGCATTTCCTTGTCCTTGAATCGGAAATGCATCGCCATTATGTCCTTGTATTCTTCAAATATCCAGGACTGAGGCCGTTCTTTGTTCAGCATGGCGATATACTAAGAAGAGAAAAATTAGTTAATAGTTGGTAATAAAAGTATTTTTGTTTTAGCAACTATTATTGTATTCCCTCAATATTCTAGCAACAATAGTTTAGTTAATGAGTTTAAATTTAACAAGTAAGTTAAAATACTGTGAAAGTAGAGTATTCAGGAACCTTCTTGTAGTCAATGAGGGCTGCTGTTCCAGAACATTCCATATACATTATTATAAAATAAATATTTTCAATTTTATTCAAGTAAAAGTAATAATGTATTGGTGGTGAGTTAAAGGTCAGTTACCCTGTAACTTGTTTCCATAGTTTGTAAGATAGTTGCTTTTTGAATGTGCCATTGCATTAATACTAATCAACACTACATTTAGAGTGTTTCAATGTTATTAGGGATCACTTGGGGTCCAAGATCTAGGAGCCAACTTCCAAATTTTAAAAACGACTGCAATCATGTGATATGTAATTTAACACCACCATTTCAAGCTCAAAACAACAGCGCAATCAGAATTAAAAAGGGATGTGTCGTTCTTTCAGCTATTAATTATTTTGTTATTTTATTTAATTAGTCATTGCCCATGTATTTCTTTGTTAAAACTGATTTATCAGGCTAAAACAAAACCAGGTTTGTTTTTAAAGTGTTTTTTTTAACATGAAAAATCAGTTTCTAATAGAAAATACATATGCGATGATGACCAATTAAATAAAATACAAAAATAATTAATTATAGATAACAAGTTAAATTTGGGACACTAGGTCTAGGATTTCAGTAGTAATGAAAGGAAATGAAAACAGCATAGCTGATAAACTTGGTAGACTGGTACACTGTAGATCTACAATAGTGTAGACACAATATCTACAACAAATCCTTTTTAAAATCTGATTATAATATCATTTTCAGATTAAAATAGTGTTAAATAACGTATCACATGACCACATTCCTATTTAAGATTTTGAAGTTGACACTTATATCTTGGACCTAATAACAATACAAGTGATTCCTAATAACATTGAAACACTCTAAATATAGTATGGGTTAGTATTAATTCATAGGCATATTCAAAAAGCAAATATTTTATAAACTGTGGAACCAAGTTAGGGGGCAATTGACTAAGTATAGTACAGTTGACTGTGTTTATCTGTGTAAATGAAGGATTGCGATTGATATGACCAGTTAAGAGTTTTCATGCCACATTAATAGATAAGATAGCTTTCGATTTCCAGTAATCACAGTGAAAACACTACCAAATATATCTGAAAATAAATACATATCATTATTATTTGTTTATTTTTTTCACAAGATATTTTTAATCAGTTAACAAGGTCTGTACTGTGGGTGAGTCGAGCATGATAACCTATCCATAAACGTATAATACCCATTAAAACACACGAAAGGATATTTAATAAAAAAAGGGGGAAACATTAAACACTATTAAAGTAGAATTAAAACCAGAAGCGGATTGGAAAGCCTGCGTAGAGGTACTGTCTTCGGGGACGGTCGGAGATTCTCGACAACGTTCGGTGACAGTGTTGCCACATCGGCTCGTTCGGAACGGAGTAGCTGGTAGGCGTAGTGTAGTAGCACGGCGAATATAAACATGGGAGAATGAGATACGGCAACACTGTATCTGTTGAAGAGTGAACTGCCCGATTGTTATTGGCTAAAGGCGGTGGCGCGCCTTCGTCCCCTCCTCCCCCTCACTCCGAGTCTCTTCTCGGCAATCCGCTTCTGGTTTTAATTCTACTTTAATGAAGAATCTTAAAGAGGAGGATCTGATTTTGATTTTAGTTTGTTTCACAGATGGTTTGAGCTAGAATGTATATCTGCAACCTAACTTTTAATAAACCATTCGCTCTAGACTTTGGACATCTGACATGCACAGTCTGCTACAGATATTACTGTACAATGAGTGAAGTGAATAAAAACGAGTAAAAGCTTTTACTTTCTTTCGGTGTGACAAGGAAATACTTGCGAGTACGTGAATAAAACAAGAAAAAAGTAAATACTCGTAGTAATTACTAGCCAATAAAGTATTTGCTTAAAAATGAGGTGAATAAAAAAACACATACGGGTAGGCACCCGCAATACATACAAGTTTACGTACTCATGTACACATAAGCACTATTGTAAGTAATAATTTTTATTTGTCTATTTTTGTAAATTTTTTATTTCATTATTTTTAGGCACAAGACAACAGATTGGGTGATAGAACATTTATTTTTTTCAAAAAGGCTAGGGCTTTTATTTCAGAATCTTCTTTTATGGTAGCTATAGAACCACATAGTTGCCTTTGTTGCATCTTTTCTCGTTTGATTTTCAAACAGGTCAGTTTAAGGTACTCTCTGGAACATCTACAGGTGTGTTGGTTCCTCAATCATTCAATCACTATTCAAATATGAACAGAACGCGTGACCAGTGAACACCCATGTGGTAAGCAAGCGTCGCACTTACAGATGCTAGACAAGCACGTTAAGACCTGCAGTGTTTAAAAAGTATTTACTTGGGTCCACGAAGTTGCAAGTACTTACTCGCAAGTATTTCCCAAGTAATTCCTCGTCAACTTTAAGTAAAAGGTTTTAAGTTATTGACTGTTTTATTCACTTGGTTGACAAGCTTTTACTTTACTCGTGAGCAAATACTTCGAACTTTTACTTGGTTTTTATTCACTTCACCCAAATGGTTATGATTTAGTCAAGCAATATTCATAAATGAAGGTAAGATTAGCCTTTTTCAACATTTTTCTTCTAGCTTGCAATCAGATATATCTGTATAATAATTTTATTTAGATGAAAACATTTATATTCTATTCTTTGATCTAACTGATCACTTTGATCATATTTATAATTTCCTTATTGTACCAGATGTCTTAAGTTTAGGTTTCATGTTCGGACCGAGATACTGTACTTTTCATCAGAATTATTTCTAACTGGTTGTTACAGTTCAAAAAGACATACCTGAAACACTAATTTGACAATGCTGTCAACATGATCAATGCCGTCTTCTGTAAGATCGACATTGATGCCAAAAAATGAGAATCCCTTAGAGCCATGTCGTACGCCTCCCACTAGGCTGTTGCACCAACCTCGAGACCGTAGTTCCGACAGCAAACTACCTGGACCCTCATGACCAATAAGGTGGCTCAGGTAATGACCTGGCTGCAGCACAGTTCAAGAAAATTAATCGTATTCATTATAGGAAATATAAAAAAGAATGTGTAGTTTAATAAAACAATTATGAGTGACTATTTCACAAGTACCTCAAGCTATAATACTTGGGTAGGATTGGAAAATTGGACAATATTTTCAAATAGTGGCATCTTAGTTAAGGCTTTACATCCTAAATTTGTTTGTTTCGAGATTTTGTACTATTCTTACATTTGTTGCCTGAACATTTTTATTTTTCAGTCCATCAAAATGAAATACTGCTCCAGAAAATAATGCAAAAAATTGTAAAATGTTTCTCACAATAACAGATTTTTTAGAGTAAAAACAAATTTTTAAACATTTGTAAATATTTTGATATTTTAAAGACAAAGTCACAGTGTATAAAAGAATAAAATAATGTCTGCATCTTTCAATGTTTATTAGGTGGTAGAGTTATTCAATGTAAGGTTAGGTGGTAGAGTTATTCAATGTAAGGTTAGGTGGTAGAGAGGACTGTTCAGTCCTAACCTCGCTTTACAAATTAAAGAATATTTTCATTTAATTTATTTGCAAAACAGCTATATTTTCCTTTCATCTCTGTCTTCTAAAAAAAGGCCATAATAAAATGACTGATATTGAGCATTTTCCTCAATACACACACACTCACAACACAAAACCTGGCACTCCATAATGGTTATAAAAACTCAGTTCGTTCTTGACGAAAACCATTTCCAGAGTCAACTACATTCTGATCAAGAGTGCCTTAATGACCCTTTCCTATGGAATTTTTTTATGAAACTAGAGGTGTATTTTCTTCTAAAGTGACCTGTCCAAACCCTCCTGCTGATTCCAATCTGGACTGACTCCAAAACCAACCCAAAACGTTCCTCTCTGAACTGGTAATCTTCATTCGAACGTATATTCGTTCTTGATGTTGAATTTTATTAGAAGATGGTGTCCTTAAAACTAATATTCACATTAAACCCACCAATATAGAACAATACCTTCAATATACCAGTTGTTGCCTAAACAACACAAAACACTTCCTACCCTACTCATGACAAACAAATAATTCCCTTTCCTAAAAGCCTGGATAAAAATAACAACCGAAATGTCAGTGCCTTCCAAATTAGAGACTAATCTACCAATCTTACCAAAAGCAAGACTCGTTTAGCCCAGTCACTAAAAAAAAGCTCAAACTAAAAATAGTTCCCAAGGTTTATCTCCCTTATCACCACCTATCACCATAGCCTACAGGAAGTTAACTACATCCTGAACAAAAGCTTCATCGTTCAGATGGATGAAAAAAAATGCTGAGGGATGGTTTGCTCCACAAAGCATATTACCACAGACAGCTCAACTCTGTGCTACCTAGGTAGAAGAGAGGGAGGCAGTTCAGTGTGGCAATGTCGCATCCAAAAATCACATTCGTGTTGCCTACAAACTCCTTAAACAACGTGAATGCTTATCCCGTATACTGTGAGCTATCTGGGTAGAGTTAGTTATCTGTGATATTACTGTATTGAAGAGTTTCTTGCTTATAAAAATATCCACTGATAACTGCAACCGTTTAATTTCTCTCGTTATAATTTCCCAAGGTTTATCATTTAATTTCAGGCATGAAGTGGTTGGAATTGCTTACAGTGGGTTGTGGGCCACTGTTTTACTTTAAATATTGTAATTTTGATGTAATTTGAAAATTTGATAATGTTGTATGTAACTTATTATGTTTTGTAAAATAATAAGATCTTATAGAAAAGAGAGAAAAAACTTACAAGCAGAAATGACTGAAGTCACCAAGCTTAGAGATAAAAAAATAACAATTTATATAAAAAAATAGCAATGCGTATAAAAAAATTTATTACTACATTGAATATATGCTAATGACAACAACATTATCTGCCTACCTGTATATGTATTAATATAGTAAACAATAGTAACTATAGTAAAAACATTCACTTACCCCAGATTTATAATATTCATGCAGATCAGGAATAGGAAAGTTAATACTAAGATTTCTTAAATCTTTGATGGGAACAATGAAAGCTCTCATCTGCAACTGTTCTGGACCATACGGGTGGTCAAGCCATGTTGGCGCTACTACATTTTTGTTCTTTACATCAGAAAATAGTTTTACAGCAATTTCTTCCAAAGTGTCTAAATCTTCTGAAATAGATAAAAAAGGTTTTTCATCGATTTTTAAAATGTTTTAGTATTACAAGCAATCCTACTGTACCAATATACAATATAGCAGAATAGTAAACCAATGAAAAAAAAAAAATGTATATGATACATATGAACTTGAGTTATTGCAATTCAATTTAGAGGTAAAAAATATGGTGAGTTAATTTTAATAACAGCAACTCCTGACATTACAATATCTGGTGTAATTTGTCCTGTATCTTGTTCTGTTGTGACAGGTAACGTCAAGTTTGAACATGTCTTGATTTGACAGTCACTTACCAAAACCAAGTTTAAAAGTGTTTAGTATATCTGCCACACATTAACATTGAATAGTTTCTTAATCAGTAAATTATGTACTGGTGGATATACAATACGAGTGAACGTCAACACAAACACAAACTTTACAACAATATAAGTACAAGTAGTACGGTGATCGATTTCAGTAAACTATGTTTACCTTCCCTTCAGAAAGGGTGCTTTATGAGTCTCTCTAGTCTGAGGAAAGTAAACATGGTTTACTGAAATCGATCACCATACTCCATCTATGTTCAGCATAAACAAACTAGCCTACATCAAATTACAATTTACGGTATTTAATCGCTTTATAGACCCCTCGCCAATCTTGACTTTTTTAACACAAGTGGGTAGAATCAGGTCTACCCTGTACCATACAAGTACAGTGGTCTTAGAATACTCGTACAGTGCTTTTACCCACATGCCCGCCCATACACGTCCAGTGGTTTTACCCACCCGCCCGCACACGTACAGTGGTCTTGACCCACCCACCCGCCCATACACGTACAGTGGTACTGACCCACCCGCCCATCCATACACGTACAGTGGTACAGAAGTTTATACATTTTGTACTTATATTGTTGTCAAATCTGTGTTTTGTGACGTTCACTTGTATTTTATTAACATTAAAAGACAAGTGTTGTTATAATTTGGTCTACTGGGATAATATAGTAACTTTGAAGTCTTTTTACAAGCTTAAGTATTATAACTGATTTAAAATCTGAAATTATTTGAATACTTCAGAGTATTTGGGATAGCTATAAAAAAAAGACAAAATGTGAAAAGTGTTAACAATCATTAATTCAAACTTGAAAATAGCTAAACAAGAGTTAAAGAAGGACTTGATATTTTATATCATTTGTACAAAGCATTTCAACCAACTATTTGTAAATCAGACATGTGAGAACAACATTTGCGCCCATATTTTTTAGCGTTGTTCAGAAGGTACGTCGTGTATCAGCTGAAAGATTGTATTGGTGCAGGTTTGGACTTCATGGGCAAAATTGTAACTGGAAATTAGGGGTGTGCTAGTAATCGAAACTTTGAGTATTTTACTACTCGAACTCGGCTCGAAGCTCCCGAAACTACTCGAAGTTCGAGCGAGTAGTTGTATTTCACGAAATATAATATTTACATCTTAATTTAGTTTTAAGAGTAAACAGTTTTATAAGTTATCAATAAAAAATGTTTGTGTTTTATTTTACCCTTAATCCTAAGTTATCAGTTTGGTACCCGTAATTATGAACTAAACAATACGCCTAAGAACAGGTAGTACACGACGACAGTCAAATAAACTAGTCGATGTAGTGAACGAGTTCGTTCATTATGATTTGAACTAGTTCAGTTCAAAGTGATCAACAGAGCTGGGAAGGTAGTGATCACACATGTTGGTTGTCGAGTCTACTAGTCTTGTAACCTAACCTAAGATAGCGTGAATAAAACAGAAGTGCTTGTAACAAGAAAAGGGACAAGAGATTCGGTTCAAGATGCTCAAAAAGACCTGTTACCAATACAAATATAATAGTCTGTGCACCGTGGAAATTACGCATATTTTTGATCATATCAATAATACCGTTCAATCATCAGGGTCTCGAAAACGGGTCACATTAGATCCCAAGAAACGAACTTCCACCTTTTCTAGGTGAAAGTTCATCTGGGTTGTAGTATACATACATGCAAGGAACCGTTCAGCTCCTTTTCGGAACTGAAATTATCGTATATTTCTTGCGAGTCGATTGAGGTTTATTTTGTTTTTTAATCTGAGCAGGGAATCGTCCAATGATTTGACGAAAAAAATACCATATCATATAAAATATGCTTATGGTGTTCTAGCAGCGTGACACAACATTATTGATTTATTTTCCGTCAAATAAAAAAAATCCGTGGCGAATCTATTAATTATTATTCCGAAAACGCCTTAGATCGCCAAAACCGTGTGTAATACTTGTGCATACGATATTTTTCCCTGTCGAATTGTTGAACGGTTTCCTGACTAGGTTAGACAATAACACAGTTGGAGTGTAAAAGGTGGTAAAGTACGATAATTTTGATTCGTAGATTCACTGAACGGTTCTCTGTTTACATTGACGAAGATGTCGATGTAAACTTTAAAACAATCACGAATCAACCCAAGTGAGGGAAAAACATGTAGGAAGACATGTTCTAAACATAATACGACGAATATAGAGATTCGGAAAATAATTTTCATTGAACCGAAACCTTATCAAACGTCTCGTTTTTTATTCATAAGTTTATCGTTTAGCTGCCGAAAATCTGGCACTTAGTTGATATTTCAGTCTGCATATCGTCACCAATATCGGCTAGACCTATTATATTAGCCGACTACGTCTATGGTTTTCATTCGATTACACCAGGTTTTCATGAATTTCTCGTTATGACATAATTATTTATCTGTTGTTCAGTGTAGCCTCATGTATCGAAGTAGTTTCAAGTTGCACATATTTCATTACCGATCATAATTTAAAAACTAATTCATCCTAAGGGACTTTAAAATTTATTTTTAGTAAACCTGCTTAGTTATTATTATCAATTGATTGAACCACAGTCTTTGTCATCCAGATTTTGAAATTTGATTATATAATTCAGAGCTTATTTCCGGTTAGTTGTAACCTTGTTATTACTGAATTAAATACCCACAGAATACAGATCCACTCTTCTTGGTGTGCACACAATCAATTTTTTGTTGAGAGGAGGCAATGCTCAAAGAAAATGGCCGCATTTGGCGATGATGCCTGAATTTTAGCATCAGTTTGGTTGGATGCAACTTTTGCCAACAAGCTTCACTACGTTTTCGCGGTACACTTTGAACTGAACCACCAGATAAACATATTGGCCGGCTGATATGTTAAAATCTGATCTGTGATACGAGTGAACAGATTAAATCTTTATAAACCACGTTGTTTCAATTAATAATATACTTTCTTAATTTCTTACATAATATCAGTTCTGAAAAAGGAGAAAGGTTAAACAAAACAATGCCACATAAAATGTAGGAAAGCAGGAAGTAACAAGTTTTATTTATCAAATGTTACAGTTACAAACAACAAATCAAAGTTATTGTGTTCAGTTTAGATGTATATATTTACGAATCTGGCAAAACTTAACATAGGCTTAAGATGGTGTCTGCCTTTTACAGTTGTCTTGGGTGAACAGGAAATCCTTCTGTAAATACTCGCTCGAAAATACTCGATACTCGAAAAAAAGCAACCCCAC